>PVIH01007644.1:0-37448 GCA_004025045.1 Sigmodon hispidus | reverse complement strand
ACTGTGCCCTTCTGCATAACATACACTTACTGAGCCATTATCTCCTTGATGTCCAATTCTTCTTGTATACTTCCTATGTCCTAAAACTGGGCATGTTTTCTCATTTGATGTTCACCTCAATCTACACTGCGCACTCAGGTTTGTTATTGTCATTTTAGACTCAAAGAAAATGTAGCCCAGAGAAGCTAAGGAACATGTTCAAAGTCACACAGCTAGTGTGGGAGTAGATTCAGGTGGCTTGGCTCCAGGATTCTGAGTCTGTAACTACCTATGGAATGAGGATGTCTAGAGGTAGAATGTGGAGCTTCGAAGCATCTCTTTCTGAACCTCATGACCCCTCACCTCTCTACCTCCTGCATAGTGTTCTATGTTCCCTCATTCTGTAGGAGGAGGTAAGGTGTTTTCAAATCTGTTGCTGTTACCTGCCCATGTTGGTTCAGGAGCTTAGAGATCTGCCCACCAACATTACCTAGAGTCTGAAGGATTAATAATTCCCCTGGTTCAAGGGGGGGAGGGATTAACCAACTCCATGGCACAATTTTTTGCAGCATTCTGTTATAATTTCTTTATACATGTGTTGTGATTTGAATGTGAAATGTTCTCTATAGGCTCATGTGTGAGTACTTTGCTCTCAGCTTGTAAGATTACTGTGGGATATTATAGAACCTTTGAGGCATGGGCCTAGCTGGCACACGTAAGGCCATAGAGGAAGGGCTAGAGTGTGTGTCTGTGTGAGCATGTGCATCTGTGAATGCAGGTAGCCACAGAGTCCCGAAGAGGGTGTCAGTCTCCTCGTGCAGCAGTTGCAGATGGTTGTGAGCTGCTTAACATGGGTATGGGGAACCAAACTGGCTTCTCTGCAAGTGCAGTGATGCTCTTAATCACAGCTTCAGAGCTTCTCTCCAGCTATGAATGGTCATCTAAAAAAAATAAATTTCTGGGCTGGAGAGATGGCTCAGAGGTTAAGAGCACTGACTGTTCTTCTGGAGGTCCTGAGTTCAATTCCCAGCAACTGCATGGTGGTTCACAATCATCTAGAATAACATCTGGCACTTTCTTCTATATACTGTATACATAATAAATAAACAAATATTAAAAATATAAATTTCTATTTTAGAATGCCAAGGGAGCTGCTCATCTAGTGGACCTGAGTTTGATTCTCAGCACTCACATGACAGCTCACAATCATCTGTCATCCTGGTTCTGGAGGACCCAATGTCCTTATCCCATCTCTGCAAGCACCAAGTACACATGCCTTGCACTTACATACATGCAGGCAAAACACTCATATACATAAAATAAAATGTAACTTCATGGTGGTTTGAATCACTACCTTTTGTTCTGCATTTTATGTCTCAGTTGAAGCCAGTGTTTGTTGCAGACAGAACACAGGAAGAACTTACCTCTCATCCCTTGTTTTGAAAACCCAACCCTTATGGACTATAGGGTCTGAGGCCATGATCATCTTCTCAAGACCCAGATGACAAATTTCCCACTTGAATGACAGATGCCTTTATTACTCTAGAGTACAGGGTAGTAAAGAGATGTTATGTATGATGTGTGGTGGGATTAGGATATGACATCATGAGCACCAGAGTGTCCATGCTTTGGTCCATGCATCAGGGTGGATGCATTCTGATGTGGGCCCAAAGGAGTTTGAGATTCTAACACCTGAATAAGGCATTATCTTTGTGTGGACAACTGACTGAAAGACAGAAGCATTCCATGTCAGCTTGTTCTGTGCTGAATGATGTCTCTCAAATTTGAGAGGGTTACTCCTACTCCTCAGTATTTCTGGTGACTCTAATTGGAGATGGGAGTATTGAAGAGCTTATTAAGGTTAAGTGGGTCACTAGGGTCAATGGTCCTAATCCAATATGAATGGTGTCCTCATAAAAAGAGATCATGATAGACTCCTACAGAGGGAAGACTGTGGTCCAGGTGTGGTAGTTTATGGCTTTGATCCCAGCCTTTGGGAGGCAGAGGCAGAGCCAGAGGCAGGTGGGTTTTTCTGAGTTTTAGGCAAGCCAGAAATACACAGTAAGACCTCACCTCAAAGTACCGAACCAAACCAGAACCATCCCCACAAAAGAGCCCCAAACCAAAACCAAAACCAAAACCAAAACCAAGACAAAACAGAGGGAAGAGCTTGTGCTCACACAGAAGTCAGCCTCTAGAGGTTGAAAAAAAAAAAAAAAGCCCTATGAAAAAATAACTCTGCCACCACCTTGATCTTGGAGTTCCAGCCTCCAGAACTTGGGGGCAGGAGATTTCTGTTGTTCCTCAAATCTGTACTATTTAATTCCTCACCATGTAGGTTCTGGTGATCACCAGTCTTGATGACAAATACCTTTACTGAATGAGACATATCAATAGCCCATTATCTAGTAGATTTTTGAGAGACCTGTTCTAATTAATGTTACCCATTTTTAGGTGCATCCATTTTAAAACATTATTTTATAACTTACAGTTATTCCTTTTATTATTACTATTTTATTCCCCCCCCCTTTTTTTTGAGAAAGGGTCTTACTATGTTGCTCTGGCTGGCCTGAAACTATTTACACACCAGGATGATCTTGATAGATTTTGGCCTTTTTGATACAAGGTCTAGCTATGTAGTCCTAGCTGGCCTGAAACCATTTTTCTTTTATGGAAGCCTAACTGTATTGACTTTTGTCTTGCATATTCAAAGTTCTTTTATGTCATTTATATACATGCTCATATACATGTTCATAAACATTTTCTGTGGGAACTTTCACATATAAGCTTCACTACAGAACAGACCGAGAGAAGGAATCAGAAATTCAGCCTCCTGTTTTGCAGTGATTCAGCTGAGAGGAGGCAGAACAGACCATGGATAGGCAGTGAAAGCCATAGAAAAGGCTTTTGGACTTTTTCGATTTTATCAGCAGATGGCAAGTGTAATTTATTGTAGACAAACTAAGAATTAATTGCAGAGCAAGGAGGCCAGGTCTGTGATGTGTCTGGGCAGCAGATAATCCTCTAGCACACAGATCAAGAAGAAGATTTAGGGATTATTCCTGAAAAAGCATCAAAACTATCAATCTAGAATCAGGTTTTAAAAACAAAGGCAAACGGTGTTAACAAAGAGGACCACAGAAAACGGGAGCTAGATCCTGCTAATTTGTAAGTGTGTGCTTGGTCTAGCAAGTAGTGTTGTTAGTGACCACTGTGCAAATAATAATAATAATAATAATAATAATAATAATAATAATAATGGGAGAATTATCAAACCAAGAATCAACTGTATCTGCTTATAGGAACTTCAAGGGCCATGCAAGGAGGTGGCAAGCTTTCCTAGAAAGACTTTTGGACATGATGGGACAGGTCTGCAAGGATGTTTAAAGGTTTTCAAGTTCAAACATACTTGCATGCACGTCTGCCTGTATAGGTCAGATGTTTGCCCAATATAGATATACAATACCAAAAGTTTTGTGTGGTGCCTCCACTCTACTTTCTGTCTGATCTGAGAGTCCCTAGTAGGTAGAGCTTGGTCTTAGGTACTACTGCACCGCTGCAGGTTATCTAGCAATGACTGCCCTTATACTGCTGGTTGGGAATGTCTGAAACATACATAAAATTTTAAAAAACTGAAACACTCACAAAGTTTAATTTGTCACTTTTCTGATAAAAACCTAGAGGATCAACTTTAAGGTCTCATACTGACATCTATAAACTTTTCTGAATTTAGCACACATGCTTACTTACTTACCATCATCACCTCCTTTATGTGTCCAAATCTATAAACAATCTGCATAGTTTCATGGTCCATCACTCTCATCACTCTTTCGAGTTCCTGTCTCTGTACTTGGTATATGTCTTTACTGTGTGTCTAGAGACTTTGCTTACAGACCTAGAGGACAGCACCTTGCTTGATTTCTCACTGAAGTTATTTATCACAGGGCTAAAACACAGTGTTGCTAATAAATATTTTTTTAAATATATTTTTTATTTTATGTGAACTGGTGTTTTGCCTACATGTGTAACTGTGTAAGGGTGTCAAATCTTGGAATTACAGACAGTTGTTAGCTGCCATGTGGATGCTGGGAATCAAACTCAAGTCCTTCGGAAGAATAGTCAGTGCTCTTAACCACTGAGCCATCTCTCCAGCTCGTCAATAAATATTTCTTAGGTGCATACTCAGAATCCACCTATTCAAAGAATTGGAGGAGATGGTTTCTACACTCATTCTTGTCTAAAAGGGCAAGATAAAACTGGAATGGTGGCTTTCTTATGGCTGTGATGTAAGAAAAAAATAATTACATGAATTAAGAGTTAAAAAATATAAGAATGAACTCGAGTAAACTAATGCATAGAAGAAGGCATCATGCTAGACTGAAACAATTCAAGGCATTTTTGCTGAAGGATGTGAAATTTAAAACAGATGTTAAAAGATAAGGAATTTGAGCCTTTGCTAGCATGACATCTTTTTTTTTTTTTTTTTTTTTTTTTTTTTTTTTTAACAGTAGCTTCCATTATAAATCCATTTTTCTTCTGTGTGTGTGTGTATATATATATATATATGTATGCATGTATATGAGCACATGTGTGTATATAGGTGCACATGAGTGTGTGTAAGTCTGAGGTTAATGTTGGGTAGCTTCCTTAATTTTTCCCCACTTTATATATGAGACAGAGTTTCTCACTTGAACCTAGGGCTCACCAATACAGGCTAGCCAGCTTTCTCATGGATCTAGTTTCTGCCTGAGTGGTGTGAAATTATGGGGTGGTTACCGCATTCACCCAGTATTTACATAGGTTTCTCTAGTGACAATTGCTTTATCCACTAGCTGTGTCCTTGCCTCTCTTTCATTGAAAATACTGGTTTGAATGAAAATGGTAGAGAAAGTGGAGGAAGAGGACTTTGCAAATGAATAAAAAGTAAGAACAGGAGTTCTAGCAAGGGCAAACGCAGGATACATGTTCACAAGGGGGGCAGTTCCTTGCTAGGAGTGTGCACTGGCTAATAGTGGAAATCAATAACTGTGTAAGATAGAATGAGGCTATGGATGATCTGAAAACTAAGCAAGCCATTTGCATTTGTTAAGGCAGGTAACAGTGACTCACTGCATCCTATCTGGTGATGGTAAATGGGCTGCTGAGGAAACAAATAAAATATAAGTGGGAGAGATAAGGTAGAAGGACTCGAGTTGGATAAAAATCGTCATGTTTTTCTATTTAGACATCACCCAACAAGCCTATAAGAGAGCTTCTTACCACATGCTTTATAGTTAGGGGGAACTTTAGAAACTCAACCTAAATTAATCTAAGTTCCATAACCAGCAAAGCATATTCATATAGATAATGTTGACATTGAAATCCAAACCTGTGTGTTTGTTAATGTCTGCTGTGATTAATTTTGTGTAATAGCTTGACTGGACTAAGGGATGGGTGCGAAAACACTATTTTGTGTTGTTTGGTGAAGGTGTTTTTGGAAGAAATAAACATTTGAATTGCTAGGTTACACAAAATCTGTCTTCCCCAACACAAAATCCTGCCCTCAGATGAAAACAAGAGGGTGTCAGAGTGAGAAAGGAGAAAATTTAGAGGCGGGAATGAAGTGATTTATGGATTTGAAGATAGGAAAAAGAAATGGGCAAGGTATGTTGACAGAATCAAGAATCCAGAAAAGGCCTGGAAACACATCCTCTCTCACAGTCCACAGGAGGAAAACCGCCAATACTGATGGTTAGCTCAGTGAAATTCTGTTTGGAGTCTCATCTCAGGAAGGGTAAAAGACAATAAATTTTTGTGGCAGTCTGTGTAGCAGATTTGGGGAACAAACAGGAAAGTACCTACTCAGGACAAGGCCTACTCAACACCTACTGTGTACCATGACTGATCTTACATGGAGTTTGTGGATGGAACAGTCTATTAGCCATTTTCACATCTACATAAAACTGAGGGCTGAAGTAACTTGTCCAAAGTGCTATAGGTGGGCTGAAATATGAAACTAAGGGATTGAGATCTGCTGTAAAAAATCTCAAATTACTCGCTACAATGTCAAATGCTCAGTATGGGGACATATGTATCACACTGATTCTCACAAGTGCCTTTTTAATTTGTTAGTGCTTGTCTCTCATTTTCCTTCAGTTTACAGTAATGAGTCCAATTCACAGAAGTTGTGTATATATGATGAAGTTGTAATCCTCTTTGGAAAGTGAACTCATAAAACTCATTATTCTTGCTTAGATAATACAGATGAAAATACAAGTAAGCTCCAGAAAGATTTCCATCAATTCATCAATGTCAGACTTAGGAGTTCTTAGAGATAAATAATGCCTTTACAGAATCCTCAATGTTGTTATCTATACTGACCTTAGTATTGTCCCTGGTGTGCTATACATATCTGTGACACAGTAGGTATAAACACATCACCTGCCATCTCTGAACACCTTCCAACTTTATTATCTTTAGATCTCAGTTCTGGTTCACACAATTTTGCCACACCTACTCTGTATGTAATTAATTGTTTTAATTATTTCTTGGGCACTTTCTCCCAAATTGCTTTATATAGAAATAAACCACCAGGAACAGATAATAAATGCATCTCTTCTACATTCTTACAGAAAATGGAGTATGTTCTAGTATGTTGAACATTGTTATTTTTGTATAACACAACTTCATAAAACTCATTATGCATAACTAAAAGGAAAAATTGACATTTTTAACATCACATAGTATTCTGTCACACAGACACACCATAATGTATCAAACAGTTGCCCCTTGAAATGGCACTTAGATCTTTTACTCTCTTCATATTTTGATGTGATTATATACATGATACATGAAGTTATATGAATATACATATACTTTCTTTTTTAAAGGCTTATTTTATGTGCATGGTGTTTTGTCTACATGTATAACTGTGGTATATTGCTGCAACAGTGGCATAAATGCTATGGGACTCTTCAAACACTTCATAAGATGGAATCCACTTTGACGATGTTAATGAAGCCAAGAATTTGAAACTAGATAGGTTACATGTGCATTTTGGTTATGGTTTGGTGGTTTCTTTTTTGGTTTTGCTTTCATAATGAGAGAAAAAAATGAAGTGGGGTGGGCAGAAAAGTGAGAAGGATCTGAGAAATCTTGAGGGAAGAAAAAGAATATGATAAAAATATATTGTATGAAAAAAATCTTTAAAAGTAAACAATGTAAAAATATTTTATAAACATATGAGTGTTTTATCTGTATGTATATCTGTGTAACATGTGTGAGCCTCATGACCTTAGAGGCCATTATACCCCCTGGGCCTGGAATTAGAGACAATTGTGAGTCAACATGTGAGTGCTGTGAGTTGAACTCAGAATAGTTTTTAGTACTCTTAACTGCTGAGTCATATTTCTAGCCCTATTTGTACTTTCTGACATATTTATCTATAGGATAAACTTCCATAAGAAAGGTTATTGTCTCAAAGGGTAATTGCATTTGTAATTTGGCAAATATTGTCTAATTATTCTCTGTATACTTGTACTATTTTACGCCACCAGCAAGAATACTTCAGTTCTCTCTCTCTCTCTCTCTCTCTCTCTCTCTCTCTCTCTCTCTCTCTCTCTGTGTGTGTGTGTGTGTGTGTGTGTGACATAGGTGCATGTTCCCATAGAGGTCAGAAGAGGGTATCAGACATCTTGGGACAGGAGTTACAGGTGGTTGTGAGCTACATGGTATGAGTGCTGGGAATCAAACCTGAGTCTTCTGTAAGAGCAAGTACTCTTAACGATGGAGCCTTCTCTTCAACCTAAACTTCAATTCTTTTTTTTCTCAAGTTGAAAAAACCAAAATCTTTATTGTACAGAAATATATATATGTATATATATATATAAAAGAAACAACCCCCAAAATTCTATTCTCTAATTTCCCCATCTTCCTCTTCTTCAACACCTCTGATATAAAGGACATTATTACACCTTATTAGACAACGCACCATCTATGTATTCTTCTGTATTGGCAAGCTGCATGTTTATGTAGCCATCTACAGAGACCAGGTACCCTTATATTCCTTTCCCGGCTTGAGTTTCACCATCACTGGCTTTCCGGCCAGTCCATTGAGAAAAGGCTTGGGATTGAGGGGTAAACTCACCTGCAAGCGCTGCGCCCCACTAGCCTCCGACCCTGCCGCTGCCGACCCCTTGTAACTGGAGCAGCCGCCGCTGACCGGAACTGCTCAGCGCTCAAAATTTCAATTCTTAACATCAAATGTCAAAATAACAGGTTCTATGACTTTACTCTGCAGTTCTAACAGAAATTCTGTTTCTACATAAGTCAGCAAAAATAGACACAGAAATGATAAAGGGGATGCACACTTATTGTTAAGAAGCTTACATAGGGTCAAAACTTGTGAAGAATGTATGCAGAAGCCTCTCCATGAAGTTTTGCTGAGGTCAATCCCCATACTGGAATTCAAGTGTTCTGTCTCCTTTATGTGTGACATCACTTTAATGTAACAAGGTCCTTCCTATAACCAGTACAGTGAGTGATGTGATGTCCTTTGGGTGTGGCACTAGTGGGTTGGATCAGGAGATGGCATAGAATGTGACTTGGGAGAAGTCATTTAGCAGAACTAATTATGATGGAGAAGGAACTCTTCAGCCTTTTGGGACTGCTGTAAGGTTTAACAAAACAATATTTAAGAGAGTGTTTTATATATAACTTTCTTCTTTGCCTTTCTGAAAATAGCAAAGAATTAAGAAGGAAACCCTAAGAGCTTCCAAATAGGACTTATGTCACAACTTCCAGACAGTAAAACTACCTTACTATACTCATAAAAGCTCTTAGAATGTATTTAGAATTAATTTATATGTAATAGGAATATGCTGTGTTGTTTAGCTTTTCATTCCACATAGTAGTATAAGCATAGGATCAAAACCTTAACGGACTGAAGTATGGAAAGCAAAGGTTAAAAAATAGATTAGGAAAAAGCCACACTGGCACTATAATAAAAGTGCTTAGTAGGTCTGAGTGGCTATTTAGCACAAGGTCATCTCAAAACCAAGTTGTCAAGAAAAGGTTAACTAGATCAGGAAAGATTAACTAGGTGAAAGTGGGAGGTAAAACATATACTTAGCATGTATGAGGCCTTGAGTTCAATTCTCAGTATCAAAATAGAAAACTAATAGACCTCAAGTTAAAAGGTCAACTATCTCCCTGCACATAGAAAACAGGCCAATGAGGTACTTTTACTTACCCTTCTGTCTATAATTTAAATAAAGAGTTGAGATGTCTCTGTAACACACCAATGATTTTATGAAGAGTCATATCATAAAATAAAAGTTTTGACCCTCAATTTTAAACCTTAGTTACCCATAAAACTAGTCATAAACATTTGTTTATTTATTGTTCCCATGTTCAATACTGAAAAGTGCTAAACATACATAGAATATTTAACTGACTTAAAATTATAGGTTAAAAAAATTCACAGAATGGACCAAATTCACATTAATCTTTCAGTAAGTCTTTGTGGTAGGTCTATTATCATTGTAATTGACTTTAATCTTATAACCATCTGGAGATTATATTCCCTCTTCCAAAAAACACAGAATGATAAAACTGTTGAGCGAGCAATTCAAAGTTGAAATCACTTGAAAAGACTGAATCTTGTATATCTACTTGAAAATTTGACTGTGATACTTTTTGACTCATAGTCTCTTTGTCAGTCTTAGTGAGAGTAATTTACTTAGCTAATTTCATGAGTAGATTCTGTTCTTTCAGGGCATAGAGAAATAAGAATCATAAATAATGCTATTACTGTTTGCTTTTGTATCTTATTTCATAACCCCACAGTTTAAATAAAGAAAATATATTTAAAAGTTCAAATTAATTGTACTAATTTCCTGGAAATATTTCAAAAAATGATTTATTATAGCCACCAAATCTATTTCATGGAGTTTAAAAAGATATATGTTGGCACAATGCAAATATAACAGTAACAATAATGACAACATAACTCAGGCAGTTAGCATTTATTAATTGTCTAGAACCTGTGTGGTATCATGTTGAGAGCTTTGAACAGATTATTACTGAGCATATTTTCAAAGAAGCAAGTATTATTCTCATGTTATAAAGGTGAAAACTGAGGTTTAAACGAGTTATCTTGTTTATTCATGTTACCAATTTAATGGAACTAGAATTCAAGTCTGAACAACTGTATTCAACACATGCCTTTAAAGTTGTTATTTCAAATCCAGTAAAGAAATAGTCTCATCTATATGCAGAGATTTTTTTTTTACCTGTTAGCTCTGTTTTATTACCCCAAGAAGTAAAAGAATTAAGTTATAGTAAATAAAAGATGTAGTTATGTGGTTCCTTTCAAAAAGTAGATTTTAGAATTGTTTTCTCTAATGTGTGGGTAAAATCCTTTCCGATTAGTTTTTTCAGTCTTCATAGTGTCTATTTGAGCATATATATACTCATGAAAACTTGCGTTCTACAATGAGGTATTCTCATTTTTCATGGTCATTCTCAAAACTTGAGTAGCTCCTACAATATTAAATAACATATTTATCAAAGCAACCACTAACATTGTCAAAATAATTTTTCTTCAGAACCCCAAAGTTATAAACATATTACTTATCTATCTTCTTAGCATTCTAAAAAAGCTATTGCCATTATTAGGTTTCATTGAAAGGAAAGTGAGTTCAATAATCTACAGAGGTTGATGAGAAAATCCCAGTGCTTTCTTTTCACTTCTTCTCAAAAATCCTTATTTCAACTCATCAGTAATAACCAAGTAGTTTGCTGTGTCTTCACTGAAAGAGCATTGTAATTCAAATCCATTCAGTGCTGCTTCACTTGTGCAATTTGTTAGCTAAGTTTACATAGTGTACTCTGCACCTATTTTAATGATATAGCACATTAACAACATTTTCACTCTAAGCTATGTTTACTAACAGAGCCTTAGCACCTCCCCAAAATTTCTCAAAGACAAGTTTCACACATTCAAATTGTCTGAACAAGTAATTGATACATACAGCTTAGGTATGAAGATCTTTATAGAGTTTTAAAATTATATTAAAAAAAAAAAGTTGGTGGAAGTTTGATTGTGCAGAGAACAGTCAAGGTCACAAGATGCCCATTCAATTCTTGCTACAAGATGAAAGAGGAAATCAGGCTGATTACTAGCTAGATTTTCTTAGAATTTTCTTGAGGGAACGCTGGAAACTATTATAAAAGATGGGGAAATTATCAAGTGACAGCAAAAATCAGGAGGTCAATAGAGATGAGAGGTGCCTAAACAGAAGTGAGATCATTAAGTTTGTGGCATCTCTACTGACCTATGTGATTTTTTTCCTTAGAGCCCCTCAAGATAAGGAAATAACACGGATGTAAGAGGAAAAAAAGAAAAACAGTCCAAGAGGTGAGACACAGTCATTTTAGGGGGGGGGTCTAACTACACAATGAGGTCATCCTATCTCCCGGAAGTGACAAGGAATCACCTGCTTTGCACTAGCTCCGCCCCTTCCCTCAGAGGTCCCGCCCCTCCGCCAGAAGCCGGCTGGGTGTTAGGGGGCGTTTCTCCCAGAGCAAAGCTGAGAGCTGCGACGCAGAGGAAGGGGACCCCAAAACGTCTGGCACTGCCTCCTCCAGAGAACACTTTGGACCGCCTCACTCAGCCCAGCGGGATTCTGAAACGCCGAGGGGTCAACCTGATGGGTTTCGGGGTCAACGGAAGAGGGGAAGGGGAGCCCTGGCGGGGAGAACCCCCCGGTCCCCCGCCTAGCAGCTGAAGCACAGGAGGGCGGCCATCTTGGCCGGCAGGGTAGGGCCAGGAGGCTGCGGGCGCCGTGCGATTGGGGGGCTCGCCCGGAAGTGACGCCACTCGCCCGGAAGCGGAGGGGGTTCCCTGGCCCACTCCCCCCCGTTCGTCTGCTCCCCCGCTTCCTCCCCGCCCCCCTTCCTCTCCATTCGTTCCCCCCCTCCCCGGTCCCTGCCTTCTCCCCCCCACCCGTCCCTCCCCCCCCAACCTCCGGAGCTGGGAAGAGAGTCAAGATGGCGGCGAAATCCGATGGCGGTGGCGTGGGGGTGGGCTTTGCCCAGCTGCACAACCTGGACGAGGCGGTGGGCAGCGGCGAGGAGGACGGGGAGCCCGGGGGAGGCGGCTGCGGCGGCGGCGACGGCAGCGAGCCCGGCGAGAGCAGCTCGCTGCACATCTGCCACTGCTGCAACACCTCCTCGTGCTACTGGGGTTGCCGCTCCGCCTGCCTGCGCTCGCTGCTGGGCAAGAAGCCGCGCCGCAGCGCCGCCGCCGCCGACGGGGGGGACCAGCCTCTGCAGCCGCCCGGGGCAGCCGGCCGCCACCCCCCGACGCCCTCGGCCGGCCGACCGCAGTCCGCGTCGCCGCAGGTGGAGCGGCCGTGGCTCGACTGCCTGTGGATCGTGCTGGCGCTGCTGGTGTTCTTCGGGGACGTGGGTACCGACCTGTGGCTGGCCCTCGACTACTACCGCAAGGGGGACTACGGCTGCTTCGGGCTGACCCTGTTCTTCGTGCTGGTGCCGTCGCTGCTGGTGCAGAGCCTGAGCTTCCGCTGGTTCGTGCAGGACTACACGGGCGGCGGGCTGGGCGCCGTGGAGGGGCTCAGCAGCCGGGGACCCCCAATGATGGGGGCCGGCTACGGCCACGGCGCGGCCCGCGGCGGCCCGGGTGCGGGGGGATCGGCCACCCCAGGGGCGCAGCGTCTGTGCCGCCTCTCCGTGTGGATCTGGCAGTCGGTCATCCACCTGCTGCAGATGGGGCAGGTGTGGAGGTAAGAGCACTGCAGGGTGAGAGGGTGGGGGTGCGGGGGCTGCATCCGCGCGCGGGCCCCTCGGACGGGCCGGGCTGGGCTGGGCTGAGCGGAGTAGCCACGCGCTGTCTTAGCATCTTAAGACGGTCAATTGGATGCCTGGCCACGCCTTTTGGCCCGGGGGAGGCCCTAGGTCCCTCTGTTTGCCCACATCCTTCTCTGGGTCGCATTTGGAGGAGACCCTGCCTCTGCCCTCCCTCTTCTCTGCAGACCTCCATCCTGGTTGCTCATTCCCTCCCCCGCCCCCCATCGTGTCCCAAGGTAACCGGCGCTCGCTCTCTGCACCCCGGGTCGCATCCTGGAGGACACCTGGCTTCCTCCAGCCCGTTGCACTCGGCCTTGTCCCTACCCGCCCCTTCCCTGAGAGACATTTCCTTTCTCCCCACCTCCCGTTTTCTCTCTGCAGTGGCCGGTGTGGGGCCTCTTCTTAAAGCACTCCTTCCTTTCACGCCCCTCCTCCTTCTGCAGCCCCAGCCCTAGCGAACGGCCCCACACCTCTGCCCTCCTTGAAGGAAAAATGACTTTTTTTTCCTCTGGAATAGATGTGCCCTTTTTGCAGTGACAGGGGAAAAAAAAATGAGATGGTATCTAATGGCAGCAAGCGTTTGATGTTAACTCTCACCTCTGGAAAATCACTGAGCCACTTGGGTACCAAGTCTGTTTTAATGGCGAGGCCTGTGTGTGATTTCTGTTTACATCTGAGATGTAAGCATGGTCTCGGGGCCCCTTGCTCCCCTTCTGTAAAGTCCTAATTCTTCAGGTGGATCTCTTAAACCCACTTGCTGAGGAACCTTAACTGTCCACCTCACTGTCTGACCTCAGAGTACCTCACTGACTGGCTCCCCCACCGACTGCCTCATTAGTTGTCTACCTTACTGTCCATCTCACTGACTGATTGCTTCACTGTTTACATCACCCTCTCTGACTACCTTAACTCTTTACCTCAATGACTACCTTGTCTCTACCTCACTTCCTGACTGCCTCACTGTTTACATCACTCTCATTGACTACCTTTATGATCTGCCTCACTGATTATCTCACTGTCTGACTCTCATTGACTACCTCACTGACAGGCTACTTCACTGGCTACCTCACTGGCTACCTTATCCACTGCCTGTCTACCTTGTTATCTCACCTCCTGACTACATCACTGATTCCCTTCCTGTTTACATCACTCTCACTGACTACCTCACTGACAGGCTACTTCACTGGTTACCTTTTCCACTGCCTGTCTACCTCACTAGCTCATCAGCTACATTTCTTCACTGTCTGACCACTTCACTGTTTGCTTCACTGGTTGCATCACTGTCTCACTGCCTTCTCTGTTTACCCCCCTGTCTTCATTGTCTGCCTCACTGCCTACCTCATCGTTTACCTCACTGACTCCCTTCACTGCTTACCTAACTGACTGACTGCTGTGTTGTTTATCTCACTGTCCCACTGTCTGCTGACTGTCTCAGAGTCTGTCTGCTTCTTGAATACCTCCCTATGGCTGCCTTACTAAACTGACTACTTTCACTGCTGACTACCTCACTATGTACCTCACTGATTGCCATTGCTGTTCTCACTGACTGTCTTACTGTCTGCTTGAATGTCTACTGATTAGCTCTCTGCCTTCTGACTGCCGTTTTGTCTACCTTATTGTTTACTTCATTGACTGCCTGACTGATTACTTTCACTGTTTACCTCACTGACTAGCTACATCAAGACACCATTGAAACCTTAGTCACCCTGTGCCCTCTGACTTAGATCAGCTTCGGTGTGTTCTGGAGCCAGTGACTTTGTCAGTGACAGCATTTACAAGGGAATGATTTTTCTAGTAAAGCCTACACAGCAATGAATCCTTTCCGTACATTTTCTCTGAGGAGACTGGTCTAGACTGTTCTCTATGCCAAGTAGATTTTTAGGCCTCAGCTCATCAGCTCATAAAGCTGTACTCTGGTTAGATGGAAGAAAGTTTGTGTTTTTAATGTTTTTTTCAGATCTCTAGTCTGACTCATCAGAACATCTCAGAAAGCATGAGATTGAATTAAAACAGTATCCTACAGAGCTGATACTCAGATTCATGAAAGGGTCTTGATTTTCTTGGTTCAATCCAGTGATCATTGTGGCATAGTTGCATTTGTCTGCAGATAATTTGTTTTCTACTGATAAAAAAACTATGACAGGAGAATACAATTTGAAGTTATGAACATAGCTGGTCAAATAACATCTTCAAAATCTTAAATTTAAAATGTAAAAATTTAACCCGTTTCCTCAATAATTCATGCTGAATCTAAGCGTGTTTGGTATTGGGGCTATAACTGTTCATCCTGTTGGAGGCTAGTGTGAACAGTGAGGGGAGAGGGATGCAAAGTATGGGTATGAGAGTGATCTTGAACTGTTAGCAGAGATTTTACAGAATGTATTTAATAACCAGGCTTCTGTTTGAACAAATTGAAATTATTGCATCCTTGTCTCATGTGTGTGAATGTGGGCAATAAGGATGCTTCTGTCATGTTCAATTTTCTTAGAGAATTAATTCCAATGTGACCCATTCCATTAGTTGGAAGTAAGCTTTTGGGACCAGTGAGGTTAGAGGTAAGTGTCAGTATTTTTGTCAGGATAACTGCTCCCCCCCCCATGCCAAACTTACTGTGTTTGTGAAAAGTTGAAGTCTAGATTTTGGAACAAACTGAAGATTTAGCTTTTAGAATTTAAATGAGGTGCTGTACTTGCCCCCATCTCATTTAACTTTTCAAAGTCTTCACTGGAAAGAAATTATGGAAGATGTCTGTTTTTAGTATGTCAAACTTTCAGATTGTATTTTATCTTTACATAACTCATAGACTCATAGACTCATAGAGTTACAATATTAAAAGACAGGATAACTCAGCAAAGCTGTTTCATCTCTATTGCTGCATTTCAAAAGCAGTATTTACTGAGGAAAGATTTTCATTTTTTATTTTTAGACTGACTTTGCTTGAAATGCTCCGAGAACAAGGTCTGCTCATTAATACCTGCTAGGCATGTGGTTTGCATTGAAATCATTCACACGGAAGAGCTTGCGAGAAAGGGTCCCCTCTTTTCTTGCTTCTACCTCTTGGCAAATGGTTGCTTGTCAACATGTATAAGCACACATTGACTCAGTCCTTTCCTGCAGGTCTTTGGGATGCTTTTTGTCTCCTTTATCACTTTTGTGACCCAAATTGTGCTATTTCATGTGGTTACATGGCATCCAGGTTAAAATTAGGCAACCCATCATTTGATTTGGGCCATATTTCTAGAAAAGATAATAGTGAAGTTGTACATTGTCAAAATCAATTCCATTAAACACTGAATACTTGTTTCTCTCCCTTTTTTATTTTTTTGCATGTTTTAAAATGTAACATTTCAAGTGTCTGCCTGGAGAGAATATGGCGCCTATTTAAGAACATGCCTCCTCTAATGTAGTAGAGCATGCTCCTTGTCTTTCCTGTCAAGATGGCACATGCTTGATATCTCTGTCATGCTGAGCCCAACTTGGAGCAAGGAAGACTAGCTGTGTCTTATGGTTAATATAGCTGTGATGGAACCTCATGACCAAAGGAACTTGGGGAGGAGAGGCTTACATACCCTCAGTGATAGTCCAGTGAGGGAACCCAAGGCAGAAACTCAGCCTGGATAGGAACCTGGAGGCTGGAGCTAATGAAAAAACTATGGAAGAGTGCTGCTTACTGGCTTGCTCAGCCTACTTTTTTATATCATTCAGGACCACAGCACAGGGATGACATCCACAACTGTCTGGGCCTTCTCACATCACTAATTAAGAAAATGCCCTACAGGCTTGCCTGCAGCCCTATGTTACGATTCCCTTCTCTCATATGACTGTAGCTTATGTCAAATCAACATAAAACTAATCAACAAAAGCTGTATTTGTAGTGATTTGGTATGGTCAACCTTCTTCAGTGGTGCATCAGAGTGTGATTGAGGTCTGTTTAGTGCAAGCTTTCTTGGCACTAATTGGTGAAAATGTAGCTCATTGTGTAGCTTTGTGTGTGCTATTTATTCTTCAGGTGCTTTTTTGAGGGATAATGGCTGTGTGAGTCAGTCACAACTACGAGCCACTCCAGACTTCTCTTCAGTACAGTGAGCCGTTATTAGAAAGTGAGACCATTTTCTTGGAGGCTCTGGCGAACTCTGAATTGTGTGACTGAGTATATATGTCTGTGGCCATGCTGGTCTTTCCACAGCATTTTGGCTTTTGCATTTGGCTTCACCTTTGGAGGGTGCTCACTGGGGGTTGTTATAAAAACAAAAGAGTTAGGCTTCGTGTTAATTTTGAAGGGACAAGTAAAGGTAGATAAAACATGCCTTGCACTGCCCCAGTTCCTGACTAGGGTTGGAAAGGATGGGTGTGGGATGCTTGCTGTCAGCTGGGGTGAACACTTACTGGAAGTAACTCTTGACACTGGAGTGGGAGTGGGAGTGGAAAAGAAACCTAGAAATCACTAAGGAGTATGGGAAATCCATCACATTCTGCTCATGCATGTATCATCTAATTTGAATTTTATACCCATTTTACAGATAGAGTGGGGTCAGAGGGGTTATGTAATTTTTGCTACTGGTGGAGGGTAGTTTTGGCAACATTTCAATGATGGCAAAGTTGGTCCCACTTCTTTTCCCCGAATGAAGGCCATGTCAGCTAGTGTGGCATCCTCAGTGACTTTGCTTCCCTCTGGTACTCCTTATACTCCGGGACCACTTAGTAGATGAGCTGAGGTTCTCTGACACTGCTCTTTAGGTGTAATGCATTAGACCCCACTGGCATTGGGGCAGAGTTTCAAGTCTTGTAGCTGATGATGACATCCAATATGACACACAGCTGAGGACCACCAATAAGCTTGTCTTGAAAACATTTTCAGCAATCCATCTAACTTTCTTTTCAGGGTAGATGGCTTCCAGCCTATAAATCCACAATGGCAAGAGGATATGTCAGAGTTGAACCCCTCTGGGCCACCATTCATATCTGTACTTCCATCTACAAGCTGTCTCTATTTATTCTTTGTTGGTCTGTTGGGAATGCCTCAGGGTTACAAAGTACTCACTTGCCAGCCTGAGCTGTACAGCAAGTTCACAGCTTACTCTAAAGTCAGCTATTCAGATCCATCACGAGAGATTTTGGTCCATGAGTTCTGGGATTAGGATGGCTCCAAGAATCTTAAGTATTAATGGACTGGAGAGATGGCTCAGCTCTTAAGAGCATTTGCTGCTTTTCCAGAGGTCCCAAGTTGAGTTTCCAGAACCTGTGTCAGGTGGCTCCCAATCTCCTGTAACATACCTGCAAACAAAACACCCATACACATAAAGTGAAAAAAATTTTTTGAGGTGGGTCTTGCTATATAACTTTGGCTGGTCTGCAACTCACTACGTAGACCAGGCTGGTCTCAAACTCAAAGGATAGCTATCTCCCTCGGCTTTCTGAGTGATTGATTAAAGACATGAGCTACTATGCTTGATAAATAAATAAGTAAGTAAGTAAATAAATAAATAAGTAAATTATAAAGAAAAGAAAGTACCTAAGTATTTTAAAAGTTTGGGTTTCCAGCAAGTTCCCCAGCTGTTCTGGAGGGGAATGAGAACACAGTTGCATCATCTTGAATTCACACAGTATTTACAAGAGTAGGTCTCAAGGAAGAAGGGATACATTCTACACTTAGGGTTGTTTCGTAAACTTAAGCTCTCAGCAGATTAGATTTATTGAGGTAAGAATTAGGAAAGTGACTCTGTGGATGATTTTTAGCAATTTTTACAAAGATTTATTATATTTCTTGTGTATGATAGTTTTCCCAGCATGTATGTATGTGTACTGTGTACTTCTGTGGAGACCAGAAGAGGGCGCCAGGTCCCCTGGCACAGGAGTTATGGATAGTTGTAATTCACCATGCAGTGCTGAGAACTGAACCTCAGGTTCTTGGCAGGAGCAGTCAGTGCTCTTTAGTGTCAAACCATCTCTCCAGCCTCTGTAGGTAATTTTAATAGAGCTTTGGTATTTAAACAGTGGTTGGCTAGGTTTTTTAAAATCTGGAATGGGGTTGATGAAAATGTAGATTATATAGTAATCAAATAATTGCTATGGCCCTAAAGTGTGCTTAAAATTCTGAATGTTGCTGTGGAGACATTTGACACTCAAATGCAGTGAAATACTCTGTTGACTCAGAAGTTTCTTTGGCATTTTGAAATAAGTCAGGGCCATTATTTGAACACTATGATGGTTCTCATTCTGGAAAACCACAAACTACAAGTGTCAGGGTCATGGAGGAAGAAAGCAAAGATGGATGACCTAAAACTGTAGCTTTGTAAGCAGACCAATAGTAAAAAACACATAGCTCAGATACAGATAATAGCAAGGTCTAGTTTCCATAGACATTTCACTGGATCACATGCCTGTGTTTCTGGGTCTTCCTTGAGTCTCATATGTATGCTGAATTCTTTTTAAAATTAAAACAGTATTGTGTGTTCACAAACTCATGTGTGGAGGTCTGAAGACAAATTGTAGGAGCTGGTTCTTTTTCTCTATCATTTGAATTCTGGAGCTTGAACACAGGTAACAAGTACCTTTATTTTGCTGGTCCTACAGGAAGGTATTTGCTAAGTTTCTCTGCATTCTTTTGAAAAGCAATCTTCTCTTTTGCCTTCTTTCTCATTATTTGTGAGAAAATTGATAGCTGTAGAACATTCAAGAAAAATGAGCTTCAGGCTAATGCCAGTAACCTACATGCTGCTGTTTCCATCTTGCAGTGGCATGTGGAGGAGCCCGTGGTATAAAAGCATGTACTGTATATGTGTTTGAATTGAGAGATGTCAAGATACAGCCATTGAGATGTCAAGGTTCTGTTGTGCTGGAAGTCTGGCTCCGGTGAGATGGTGTAGTGTTTCAAGGTCAAGTGAAAATGATTAATCTTTTCATGCTTAGTTGGTCCTTGCATACAGTACAGAAGCAAAGAGGGGCTGTTTTAACCCCCTTTTCAGTGCCTTCTCTTGTGACCTCGACACTGGATGAGAAGTGATCTTGTTGAATAGCATGCCTGGAGCCTGAGTGGTTTGGGAATTTGCTTCATTTGTTATGTGGTTAGAGTGAGGATTTATATTAAAATTCATCTGAGCACACAGTAAACAAAAAGAGCAATAGTAGCCAGTTGTCAGGGAAAAGACTGATGGGTAGAATAAACAAACTGCTTTCTGCAATATAAACAATCTGTTTTCATTGCTTTTTTTTTCCCTTTACTTTTTTTTTTTTTTTTTTTGAAGGATGAGTAGAACTTCCAAATCGAGAAGTTATTTAAGTGAGAAGCTGCAGATCTGCCTGTAAGATAATCACTGGTAGTTTCTGCACTATAAACACAACCTCTGCTGCTTAACACAATAGGAATTCATGGCCTATGGCTGTGGTCCTGGCTGCAGGTGCTGTTGGCTGGGGTAACCCAGGCATTTCTCTGGTATTGGTTCCCTCAGCCTACAGAACATCCATCCATAGATAGGAGAGAGTGGGCATGTTTCTTCTGCTTTCATTTACATGCCAGGGTTAGAGATGAGCCCCATGACCATGTGTAGGTCAAGAATAACTACCACTTCATGCCTAAAGGAGTTTGCATTTTAGTGGAATGAGATCTAGAAAGAAATAACTACATAAGCCATGTACTCTTCAGGGTACAGTGGCAGATACATATATCTGTGAGAGAGGGGGATGGACATGTTCAATATATGCATTGTGTGAAGTTAATAAAAGCCCACACACATATATCATGCTAATGGTTGTAGAGTATAAGAAGAAATTGTCTGTTGTGATTGTTTTTAAGTTTCTTTTTGGTAACTGCATGTGTGGGTGCTCATGTATCATTGCTTGCAGAAAGAAGTCCAAGAACAACTTTTGGGAATAGGTTTTCTCTTTCTATCATGGGATCCAGGGGCTGACTCAGACCGTCAGGCTTACATGGCAGACACTATTATCTGATGAGCCATCTCACGTTTCTATACTCTTTTTTGAGACAGGGTCTTCTCTGCAACTCAACAGGCCCGAACTCATTGCATAGGTCAGGCTAGCTTTCAGACTTGTGAGTGGTTTCCCAAATGTCTTCCAAATGCTGTGACTGTAGTTAGGCCTCCCATGCCCTTATTGGCCTTTTAAAATTTTGATTCTTGTTATAATTCAAGGATCAACAAAGTTTCTATAAAAAGAGATATTTGGGGCTAGAGAGATGGCTCAGTGGTTAGGAGCACTGACTGTTCTTCCAGAGGACCTGGTTTCAATTCCCAGCACCCACATAACAGCTTACAACTGTCCAGTTCCAAGTAACACCCTCACATAGACATACATACAGGTAAAACACTAATGTACATAAAGTGGAAATGAATAAATTATTTTTTAAAAAGAATACTTAAAATAAAAGAGATTTCAAATATTGGGGGCCCTGTCAGGCGTCCGTTGTGCAGTTCCCCCTAAAAATGTATAACTGCCCTTGCCTGTTAGATTTGGAAAATAGTTAACTGTTTAATCTTTAAAATTAAGAGCTCATTTTATAATTTGAAGCCTGACCCATACTAAGTACACCTAAATTAAAATGTGCAGAGACATTTCTAGGTGCTGTTCCTCAAGTGCTCCTCACCTTGACATACATGTATGTATGTGTGTGTGTGTGTGTGTGTATGTATGTATGTATGTATGTATGTATGTATGTATGCATTAGTGCCTGGAACTCACCAGGTAGGCTGCCAGTGAGTTCCAGGCAACCAGAGGTCTGTTTCCTTGGTGCTGGGATTAAAAGTGTGTGCACCACTCTTGGCTTTTTTTCACGGGGGCTTTGGAAATCCAAGGTCCCCATGCTTGCTGTGCTCATGGCTGACCTGGCTGCCTTCCCAGGCCCTGGTGATACTTTATTGTAAAAATGTTTTTCACAAGATATTGTGGCCTCATACTTTAGGCAAGTCAATGTTTCAAGTTTTATTTGGTTTAGAAAAGGCTATTTTGATTTTTAACCACAACTAATAGCCCTCTAGAGAAATTCTCCTTCTTTTATGCGACTTTTGTACAATATAGGCTCTCCAAAGTGACTTTATTTCTATCTGCTAATTTTATAGATCACCAAATAATTTATATAGAAAACCTTGCAAATTTTTACTTAAATTTGGAACTTTCTATGTACTAAAATATACTGGATACACTTGATTTTTATGTTACTAACTCTTGGGGATTGATTGAAATTGTCTGAAAATTCCTTAAGGTGTTACTTACCTGTGTGTAACTTAAGTGTAAAGCTAAACCTAATGTGCTGTTGAGACAGGTCACTATGTTCTAGAAGTTCATAGGCAAGTCTAAAAGATACTGTAGCAATAGGCGCCTACCAGTCCAGAAGGAAGTTTATAGCTGCTGCTTCAAAGCACCTTCTCTACTAATTCTCTTCTAATAATAGGTTACATTTTCTGTGATTCTTAAATGGCCTTTAAAACTGGGTCACTGACACATGAAAATAATAACTATATATTTATTTAGCAGCTATTTAATAATTAAGGTTTCTTTATGTAATATACCACCAGTGAGCCCATGCAGAGCTCTAGATGAAAATTCTTGTATCTTTTAAGAAGTAGGGGCTGGAGAGATGGCTCAGCGGTTAAGAGCACTGTCTGCTCTTCCGGAGGACCCGGGTTCGATTCCCAGCACCCACATGGCAGCTAACAACTGTCTGTAGTTCCAGTTCCAGGCAAACACCAAGGCAAATAAGTAAATAAATAATAAAGTTTAAAAAAAAAAAAAGAAGTAAATTTGTGACCTGTGTGGGTAATAAGATCTCAGACATGAGGGTCAACCGCAAATTATATAATGAGAGTAACAAATATATACCTGAACTTTTAGCAGATTGTGGCAGTATACCAAGTTGGAAACATTTATTACAGGAATTGGGATCCTTGTAAAAAAGCATTTACAATGTCTTCATGTGACATTCATGGGGGACTGTGCAGTGCAGAGTAGAGTATTTTATTCCTAGAGGTCAAAGGCTGACACCCATTTTCAAGCTTTAAATGCAAATTAAGGTGGGAGATAAGCTTCAGGCTTGTATTCTTGTCTTGTTTTATATACACCATTATAAAAGAAAGATGGTTCATGAGAAGGGCCTTGCATCCAAATGGCTGCTGGCAACAGAAGGGTGATGTGTTTTGTAAGAATTTGAAAAACGGTGGTCTTGGTAGGTGAAGACCAACATGCTGGGCCCTTCCCCTATTGATCACTAAATAAGAAAATGCCTCATAGCTGGATCTCATGAAGGCATGGGGCTGAGGAACCATGCATTACTTCTAGGATGAACTAGTAAAGCATCAGAATTAAAGAAAGGGTTTTGAGTACTCACCCAGATTTGGTCGATGTGTATTGGGCACAAATTCATGATCTTTCTTCTTGTTTTAGAGAAAGGAGAGGCTAAATCCCCTCTGCTTTCCACAAGGTAGGTATGTTTGAGAAGGTGATAGTATCCCATGGTTGTCTGTTTTCCTTTTTCCTCTGCTTGGCTGGCGTTTGTGGAATAGGACCTGATGAACTTGCTTGTGACTTGGGGTGGGGGGAGGGTGGAGCTGTAATTGGAAGAAGCACCCTTGGGTCAGGGTGGCTACTTTGGATCAGTGTAACCTCCAGGACATTAAAAAGCCACTAAAGGAAGACACTTTGTGTTCCTTGCAAGTTGCAGACACTTTGTTCTTTGTATTAAAGAAAAGAACAGAATACCTAATTATAATAATCTTCTAATAATTACAATATTTTGCATTCATTTTCTTTTAAAAATCTCTTTGAGTAAGTACTAGCCTTCAGAAGATGCTGGAGAATAGTGTTTAGGCAGCAGCTGGCTCTAGTGCTGGGGTGTGGTGCCTGCTGCAGGGAGATCTAGTTGGCCATACGCTTTGATTTCCCTACTGCTGCACAAATGTGCCCCTGGGCAACTGCTTTGGGAAGGAATCTACAGTACAGGCTCCTACACTTGTCAATAGGTGCAGTGTCGCTGACCATCTGGTAGAGAGAGGAGTGGGCATTGGACTCTCAAGAGTGGTGGTGCTGGAGAAGGCCACACCATCTTGGTGCAGTGCCACCCCTTGTCATCTTTCTCTCGTGGGAGAGTAGCTGACAGCTGTTGTCATTTGGCCTCATCAGACACCTAACAATCGGGCTACATGGGCAGCAGAGTTTATAGAAGGGACATTGTGCCGTCCTCAGGCAGTGGTGTCTTAACTTTTTAAGTGAGTGATTTTCATAGCACTTAATGACACTTGCTAGTCTGATTTTTACTCTATGTGTGTGGATGTTCTCCTGCATGTGTGTTTGTGTACCATGTGCATGCCTCAGGACTGCAGAGGCCAGAAGAGGGTGTTGGAATGCCCTGGAACTGGAGTTAGGGCAGCTGCGGAGGTCAGGCAATGGGAGAGTAGAAAGAAAGAAATAGAAGGTGTACAGTCTGCATGTACTTGGGCTTACAGCTTTAAATTTAGGGTCGTCTTGTGCGGGGCACAAAGGGCTTCATGCAGTGTTAGTTACCCTGTCCCCAGGTAAACTGTTGATAGACTAGTGACTTAACCATCATTACAAGATTTTATAAGACTGATAAAATTTGTAGTCTGAAACAGCTGCACTGGCTGTGAGCTGCTTGCTGGATTCAGCCGTCTTTGGGAACAGCTTATAGCAAATGTTTCTCCTTAAGTCATGTGTAGGACTGTATTCCTGAGGTCCTTCTTTGGGGACTGCGTGCTTTCTGACATTGCTCCTGCTGACACCTGGAGACAGCCATGGAAGAAAAGAGCTTCACAGCTTAAAATGGATTCATGTGGACACTTCTGTGGTTAAGAAAAAGCAAACATGCACAAAACCCCACCTCTTCTGCATCACCACCATGGGAACAGTAGACCAAACCTACTTTATTTGGTGGCGGGCTTGTGTTTGGAGAGTGCCCAGAACCACAGAACCTGATGGCTGCTGTGAGAAGCTTTGGTTGAGAAATTGGAGGTACTGTCTGTCATTGAGTGTGCTTTGTCCCATCTCCGTCATTAGAGTAGACAGAGACCTGTTTTGTGGAACAGTGTAAACTTTCCCTGTGCTGTGTTCAAGTACCTTTAACCAGAGCATCTGCCCTTGCAGTTTGGGGTAGTGTCCGCTGTGACTGCCGTATCTACTTGGTTTATGTGCCGTACAATGCTCTTCATTATTTCTCTTCACTGAAGTTCTATCCGCACTGGAACGAGACTTCTGGAACTTCATATTTTTTCTTAGTTCTTCTGTTACTCTTTGTTTCTGGTCAGGCTCTACTTTATTTCCTTTCTTATTTTTATGTTTGTATCTTTGATGAATGGATTCTTTTATTGATTGCTAATGTTCATTTCACCTTCCATAGCATATTGACACTGAACTTATATTTTAGAAATTACTTTAAAGTTTGTGCATAGTAAATACAGTGGCCTTCTTAAGTATTTTCTGTCCGTCATTTTGGAATAGACTGGAACTTGCTGTGTCTTGTTTTTCTTATGCTTATGACTGCTGATTGTTTTTTGTTGTTGAAAGCACAGATGCCCGAGGATTATGCTTTCTGTAAATCTGACTCCCCTCCCCCTTCTCTAGGATTTGCTTGGTTTTTTTTTTTTTTTGGTTTTGTTATTGAGGGTTATCACCTTTCCCATACCCCTTTGCTTTTAATGTGTTTTTGTAGGGACCCAATTCTTTGTCTTTTGTGGTTGCTACTGTGTTGTTTTGAATTTCAGTGGCTGGTTTGTGTGTCAACTTGACACAAGCCAGAATCATCAAAGAGGAAGGAGCCTCAGCTGAGGAAATGCCTCATGAGATCCAGCTGTAAGACATTTTCTCATTTAGTGATGACCTCATTTAGGGCCCAGGTCCTAGTGGGTGGTGCCATCCTGGACTGGTGGTCTGGGGTTCCTAAGAAGGTTTGCTGAACAAGCCATGGGAAGCAAGCCAGTAAGTAGCTCTCCTCCATGGCCTCTGCATCAGCTCCTTCCTGCTTCTGGGATCCTGCCCTGTTTGAGCTCCTGTCCTGATTTCTGTCAGTGAGGAAAAGCAATGTGGAAGTATAAGCTGGAAAAAACCCCTTCCTCCCCAACTTGCTTTTTTTGTGGTGTTTTGTTGCAGCAATAGAAGCCCTGACTAAGACAGGCATTGAACCTATAGTCTTGCAAGTGCTGTACCACTGAGTTCTTCTAACTCCTTTAAAATGCTTTTTATTTTAGGGCTTCACTAAGATACCCACAGTGGCTTTACGTTTGCCCTTTATCTTTAGCCTAGGATGGCCTTGAACTCGTGACTCTTTTGTTTCATCATCTCGAGTCATCAGAACTGTTGGGTTGGGGGGTGCAAACAGGTAACAAGCTAAATTTCTCTGTGTCTTTGCCAGTTGTCTCTTTGCTGGATCTGCTTTGACCAGCTAGTCAGCCCGGCATCTGGTACAAATTCAAGCCAAAGTGAAACCCTTAGGGTGTCCTGGTGCACTTCTGAGCCTGTTGAATTCCCTAGCATGTGTGGTTTCTTAACTCCTCCCGTGTGTATGCTGCTTTTTATTGCTCCAATTCCCAAGGACACCCTTGCCTTCTCCTGTGAGGTCTCTGGGTCTGTCTGTGTCTCAGTGGTGCTTTTCCTTAAGTAATCTTGAGCACTGACAGCCTTTCTCCAGCTGGGTGGGTTTGGGGCTCGGTATGCAGCACGTTTTTGTGACAGACTAGAACAGTTAGTGAATAATGGGACAAGAAGGTCTGCTATACTCCTGTTGGAATCTGGGAACTTAGGCTGCTGTCCTGGGTAAGACAAATGAGAATGTTGTAAACTTGCTTACTGTTTTTAGTTGATTTTCCCTTGATTCCACATTCCATTGGTGGCTTAGCTCTTAGACAAAAAGCTAAGAGCTCTGATAGACAGACACCTGGCTCCTTCCTGGTGTTACAGGTGGGGATGCTGCGCACTTGGAGCTGCCACCTCTCCATCTCCCAGCATCACTGTCAGACTCTGCAGGAGTTCTTTTCAGAAAGCCTCATTGACCGCTATGCCCCATTGCTGTCTCAGACCCTTCTCTTGTAACCCCAGGAATCAGCCATGACTCTGTTTTTCATTATACTTTTTACCTGAATGCTAGTGTTCATATTTCCTGTCTTAATTTGTAGAACTATTAGAAGTAAAGAAGCTTTGATTCTTCGTTCATTCAGGGTACTGTAACAAAATATTATATTAGGGGTTACTTATGACTAAAAGATGTATTTTTTTTTTTAAATGGTTCCAGAGACTTGGGTAGTCCAGGTCATGTACTGGCAGATTTGCTTGATGTCTGTGAGTATCTACTCTTTGGTTTACTAATACTCCGTTTCAGGTGTTTCATTATAGCAATTGAAACAGAATATGATTGTCAGGAGTTTGAGGTCCTCGGAAGACAAAACAGTGGATACTACCCTTCTGGTGTTTCTTGGCTACTTTTGTTCTTCATGAAGAATTTTGATGGGCATTTGGTGTCATCATCATGTGGTGGGAAGGACAGCTTAGCTCCTTTGGGACTCTTCTAAGGGCACTGATCCCATTCCCAAGGGTTCTGCTGCTTAAAGACTCAGCCCTTAAGGCCATAACCTTGGATCGTAACTTGGGAATTTTGAGATACATTCACACCACAGGCAGTGCCCAAGTTTTGTGGTGTTTTCTCTATTGTGAAAATGTTTCCAGAATGACCCAAGGATAAGTTTTGATTTCATTATGTATAACTTTAGTTGTGCTTTTATTGGTAAAACTTAAGTGTGGCTAAAGTATTATTTTGTCTGGAGGTTGGTATTTGTAATTAGTTTGTAGATTGTGAAAGTTGGAGCAGTTTGGCAGTGTTAATCACTACTGCACGCAAGCTACTGTCCTAATAGTGAGACAGTACAAAACGTTTATTGAGGAAAGACACAGTCTCGTTTTTCATGCAAGTGAGAAATGATCACGCCATAAGTTTCAGTGTCTCAGAAGACTCATGTTACAGTTTAATTGCCAGTGTGATTGCAAAGTGTTTAGTTCCTTTCTTCATGGATGTGGTACAGTAAGTTGATAGTCAAGACTAACTGTAGCCCTGAGTCAGTGTGTGTTATTGACACGGTAGGTAGTAGTAGCCCTGTCAAAGACCCCACTGCCTCAGACCTATGGCAGTTTGCAAAGCCTTCCTCTGGGTGAGGCTCAGAGGGATGCAAAGCCTTCTTCCTTCCTTTGGTCCAAATTCAGATGTTAGTGGTGTATATAAAAACTAGCAACCACAGCCTCCTCCCTATGGGATAACTGTAACTTGAGATACTTCTCTACGGAGACCTCAAACTGAAACTAGCTAAGTACTCTGTACAACATAAATGCACGGAGCTTTCAGGGTCCTGGAGTTGTTGGTTGGTATGTCTCCATCAGATCTAGCTCATCCCACCCAACCCTAGTTTTTCCATATGTGTATCTGTTTTTCTCTTCATTCCCTCGAGGCCCCAGTCAGGTTTCCATGACCAAGATGGGCAATTAACCATCCCAGGAAGTGAGACCTGTTAGAAACTATGTGAGTGACTAGGGCTGTTGTGGGAATGAGGCAGTTGTCTTTGAGTGGTTCATTGTGAAATCATTGTCCCTTCTCTTGGTCTATGTCTTACGTGCCTTTCTGCCTGCCATGGGGTACAGCAGCAAGTTTCTTGCCAGACGCCACTGCCATGCTCTTGGACTTCTCAGGTTCCCAAACTATGAGTCAAATCATTTTCTATTTTCTATTATTTATAAACTTCCTAGTCTCTGATATTCTGCTATAGTAATAGCAATAGATAAAAATAGACCATCTTAATGAAAGTTTAAGGTCTTTGGATGAAATAATAGTATATACTGTCTTTCTGGTGTGTCTTGGCTACTTTTGTCCTTAATGAAACATTTCATGTACTATTACTGTATTGGGATTCACTGTTAATTTCCAGAAGTACAGTGTATGAATTAACATATATTAATTGAAGACTGAATTGGGGAGGGGGGAAGAAAATGAGTTGCTAATACATTGTGGCCCTAATGTGCTATTAGCCAGGAGTGAATACCCTTCTCTCAGCTAGCCTCTACCCCATCTTGTTTGCCTAGGTAGGTGTAAACTGAACTATAATTTGGCAAAATTCTGCCTAAAACCACAGGTGGTATTTGATCGGACTTCCCTGCTTAAGACAGTTTCAGGAGACGAAGTACAGGTTGGATTACTTAGTACTGGCATGTTTCTTCTGAGGGGTTGCTTGTATCCAAAGCTATTTTAACCTGTTAGTATCTCAAGTACTTTGATGTCCTTAAACACACCATTTCCTTGGAGCAGCCTCCCACTAGTGAAGTAAAGTGGGCAGATGAGGTTTACTTGTAAGCTTTAGGGCCTTGTGTCCTAAGGAAATGGTGATGTGTGAATGGGAGGCAGGTCTCTGGTGTCCAAGGTTGGGACACACCTGACAGGTGGGTGATGGAGAAGCAAGTGTGTGATAAAAAACTGGAGTCAATGGATGGAAAGAAGAGGCTATCTTAAGATCTAAGGTCTTCACTAGGGCAGTGTATATGTCTCTTCATGTGTCTTCCTTTGTATTTTGGCCATACATTGCATATATTATTTTTTGTGATGCTGGGAATTGATTGTTTGGTAGGCCAGTACCTTTCCCTGGGTCATACCCTAGCCAGCCCACCATGTCTTTTAAAATAGTGACTTAAAACAAGGACCTCTGGATTTCAGCTTCTTTTTTCCCTCCCTCCCCACCTCTTCATGTCTTTAGTTTGCGCTGCCCGTATCCATAGGAGAGAAGACTTAGAATAGCTTTACTGTAGGGCCTGTTTCATGGAGAGGCGAGGGCTAATGACAGCTCTGAGCGAGTGTGGGGATGAGAGTCTGAACCCCAGGGGCAGGGAGGAGAGAGTGTAGCAGGTACTCCAGTAATTGACCTCATTCCTAGCGTGGCTGGATGGTACTCAGTCACAGAGTTTGAGACTGAAAAGGATCAGAGAACTGTGGTCTCTGCTTGAGGCACTTTCAAACCTCACTGCTCTCCCAGAATTGAAGCTGAAGCCTGTGGGATGACTTGACTTTCTGCCCCTGAACAGGCAGACCCAGTGGGGAGTCAGGTAGGAAATAGTGCTTGCCTGGCTGCTCTTCCTTTCCCCATTGTAGACAGAAGCATTGCGGGAGACAGGAGCTCACTTCCTTCCACATTAGCCTGTGACTGAACTAAAGTACTGGAGCTGTTAGGAAAGGTTGTCCCTTTGAGATTTCTGTGTAATTTTGTCCTGTCTGTATTTTTTTGGTTAAGGCCAGGGCATGGACCAGAAAAATGCCATTTAGTTCCATGTGCTTAGGTAAGCTGCTCAGCTGTCTTACCCTCAGTTCTTCAGCTTTAAGGGAGGTAATTGTAACATCCCCACCCCCAAAGGCAAAATGAGTATGTGTGTGGGGCTTAGCATAAGTGAAGTCATATGTAAAGGTGGTTAGAAATCAAAGGAGCGACAGAGTATGTGCACAGCAGAAGTGCTGTTCCATCTAAGGGCCTCTAGCAAATCCATGCTGTGTTTTTGCATTATTAATTTTTACTATTTTGCCCTTAGATTTTATTGTAGGACTTAATTCTGTTTTACAGACATTTCTCCCCAGCAAATCCCGAGAAATAGTGTGTGTTAAAGACAGACACAGAGGATGCAGATTTGGATAGGTTTTCTGAGCCTTTTAACCCTGGACCAGCACCCGGGGACAATACTGATCAGACAGTTGTATTTTCCCTGCAGCATCAATCATTTAGTAGAACAAAGCACATTTAGTAAGTGTATAGCTTGGATAGGGAAGGTTGAAAACACTCGTATGATGTTGTCATGGACAAGATGAGCTTCTTGTCAGTGTTTATACTTTATATAAAGCCTTCTCAAATAGGAGCATTTCTCACAAGAATGGCTTCATGCTTTCTGACAATTTTCATATTAAGTTTATTGATTTATGCCAATTTTAAATGGTTCTGAGTTGAACAGAAAATTATTCTGGATTATGACCATTGGTTTTAGTGTAGAATTATGCTTAGCAAATAGTTCAGGTTTCTCTGTTTTTATGAGCAGATTAAACAGATTGATAAAGTAACCTATTTTCTCTTAAACAAGAGCTGTTTCTTTTTTTCTTACATATTTTTCATGGTCCCTGGTAAGTGATAAGTACACAGTGATGTTTTTGAGGGATGTTCTGGTGTACTAAGCACTGTTTTTCCAGAACTGCAGGAAGAACACCCTTGGTTTTATAATGGTTTTTCATTCAATGTGTGAGCCTTCTACAAACAGAAACAGGATACTAAGGATTTGAACCCAGGACCTTGTGCCTGAAGCACTCTACCAACCGAATTATCTTTCACAGCCTGTACAAGCCCATTCTTCACAGCTCTTTGAGTTGTTGACTTGTCTTCCTAGCTCTGTTAAGAGCAAGTTAGCTGCTCAGGCCCCAGCTGCTTGGACAGTCCGAGTGCCTCTTGTTGAGCTTTCTTTCTTACTCTACCTTTACTTTCCTTGTTTTCTTGATATTACTGCATCCACCACTGTTATTCTTGCCCATGCTTAGAGTGTTCTGCATCTTAATGAATACCCACAGTTGTACAGAATAACCTTTAAAAATAAATTATTCTTTTAAAAGTCAGTTATAATTTTAGCAGCAGAACCAGAAAACTTCTGTTTATCTCGCTTAAACAATAAGAATTAAAAATGATTTTTGAAATGTGCATTTCTTCATATGGATATTCCTGCAGTTGAAATGTATGGTACACTTTATGTGTGTATCATTAGGGTAGCAACATTTTTCCATTGATGGTTTATAGAATAAAAATTCATTGCACGATGGATAAGCCTTTTATTTGGTAGTATGAGCTGGTTGTGGGAGTGCATACTTGTAGCCCTTGTACTTGAGAGATGGAAGCAGGAATATTATAAGTTCAAGGCCAGCTGGGACAACAGTAGCAAGACATTGTTGCTGTGGGATGATGCTCTTGTACATTGTAAAGATTTGCCACTTGTATTGGCTTAATAAAATGCTTATTGGCCAGTAGCCAGGCAGAAAAAGTATAGCTGAGGTAACCAGACTAGGAGAATTCTGGTAAGAGGAGAGGTGGAGACAGAGTCACCAGCCAGACTCAGAGGAAGCAAGGTGAGAATGCTGGACTAAGAAAAAGTACCAAGCTATGTGGCTAAGCATAGATAAGAATTATGGGTTAATTTAAATATAAGAGCTAGTTAGTAATATGCTTGAGCTACTGGCCCAGCATTTACTATAATATTAAGCCTCCAAGTCAATAATTTGGGAAGTGGTTGCTGGGTATTTGGGAGTTGTTGGTGGGACAGAAACATGCAACTACACATCCTCTCAGAACAAAAACAATGGAAAGATAGGATTGCTTTTTGAATTGTGTATAATCCACATTTTCAACGATACATTCTACTACTGACTGCTCCAGACAGGTCAGATCTGAGAGGCTTGTACTGTAGGTTTGACTTGTGTTGGGATTTGTGTTGTGGAAATTATTCTTTCACTTTGTGGTATACCTCTGCCTACGCTTAGGTGGTTGATGTATTTGAATGTTATGTATATAGCTTAAAATATGCCAGCTGCATCTGTTACAGCTTTTTGTTATTCCTTCATTTCCCTAGCTAACCTTCTCTGTCTTTATTTGCATCCTGGTGGGCAAATGAGATTGAGAGCAGAGACCTGTGATTAAATGTTAGTTGTTTCTGGATGTCATGAGTAGAGATGAGTTTCCCCATTAGAAATAAACTAGAAACAGGTTTTCAATAAGTAAACACAGGGATTTTATTTAGTTCCCCAAAATTTTCAGGAAGGACAAAGCTATCTGAGGCCAAGGATCTTGCCCAGAGTTGACTGAGATCCTGCTTGCCTGTTTCTGGCCTTGCCCAGGCATTGTTATGCTGAGCTGATGGCTTTATGATGGGCTCTGGGTTAGGGTTAGGGTCTTACCACAGCTGCAGAAGATGGACTGGGAGGTGGGCTGGACGAAACACTGGAGAGGGTGGGTGTAGAGTGGGTGAGAACTGACCAGGTTTCCCAGTTTCTGAACTTTAGAATGTTTCAGTGGCTTTTCACACTGTATTCAAGTGATTTTATTCCCTAGTCTGGTGTCTTGGTGGTTTACTGGTGCACAATGAGTAGGCAGAAAATAGATGCAGGCTGCTTTGTGAAGAGCTGTGTTTGTGAAGGGCCTTGGGGAGAGAGCACCGCATGACCTGGGGGATCCAGAGAAGTTTGCTTTATGTAGCACCGAGAGAGTGATGATCAGGAGATGGAGGTCAGAGAGGGCAATCAGAATCCCAGGATGTCGAAGGTTGGCCACTCCAACCCAGGATGGACTCTAACTGACTGCATGAGGACAGTGTGGGGACTGTGTCATTCATGGTTCCTGGTTGTGTGTCCTATTTTCCCACCATGTGCCCAGCAAGAAGCAGCTTAAGAGAGGATATTGTCTTACTATTATTCTAGACTGAATACCATATATCATGATGAGGGAGGTGATGAACAGGAAGTGGGGCCAGGCTATAAACCTCAGGGCAGTCTACTTCCTCTAGCAAGGTTGGTTCTACCTCCTAAAAATCTGAAAGCCTTCTCAAACATTGTTTTCACTTGAGGACCAAATCTTCAAACACATCTGCTTAAGGGAATGTTTGACATGCAATCCATAGCAGTAGCATTTAGAATAGCCAGACATCTTCATACCTAGATTTCAACTGTGATCTTGCTTTTGGTGCGGTAACTATGCTTTTTACTCCTGCCATTGAGGCCTTTGCTAGGTTCTGGTGCTAGAGGGGTCAGAGTCCAGGCCTCTGGTGAATTAGGTGAGGAAATTAAGGAACAGCCATAGAAAGGATAAAAATACTTGTAACATGAGAAGTCTTTCCGTGCTTAGGGCTGCAGGCTCTGGCCAGAGTACCCACCATCTTCGTGGTGCTGGGACATAAAGCTGACATCTGTGATCCCTCTCAGCCCCTCCTATGAACACTGTTCTGCCATGATGAAGGCCCCCTCCTATGAAGACTGCACTGCCATGGTGAAGGCCCCTCACGAACACTGCACTGCCATGGTGAAGGCCCCTCCTATGAACACTGCACTGCCATGATGAAGGCCCCTCATGAACACTGCACTCCCATGGTGAAGGCCCCCTCCTATGAACACTGCACTGCCATGGTGAAGGCTCCTTTTATAAATGCTGCATAGCTCTCCATAGTGGAGGCTCCTATGAATGCTGTACAACTATTGTGAAGTCTGTGTTAATTTTTTTTTATTCCTGGAAGCTTGTCTTTTGTTATTTTATAAAATGAGGTTTTACTTTTTTTTTTTTTTTTTTTTTAATTCAATCATGAAGTCTTTGGTCATACTGAATAGTAGTTTTTCCCTTTCTGTTATAAACATAGCCGACTACCACTTTGAAGCACTTGACCCTTACTTAGCTGGCAAGGCAGAGAATTCAGTCTGCACATCTAAACCTTGGAAGCCTGGAGTGAGATACAGTATGGCTGTAGTGACTCTGTTCAAGCCATGTACACTGCAGCCTTTCTGAGTCACAACATAAGCTTTTGTGAGGAGCATAGTATTGGGCAGTGTTGTGTTCAGACTAGGGAACAGGGTCCAGTGGCTTTGTCTTCAGGACAAACCAGGGATCTTGCCAGGCACTTCCTATTTGTCTCCCACAGCTCCAGTGAGGCACGAGGCTGTTCTGTTGGAGAGCCTTTTGAATGCCTTCACCTGTCTTTCCCTTCCAGAAGGAATGGGAACCCTATAGCAGGCCTTTGAGACTGCAGTAGAATTCTGAGACACAGTTTTGAGTCTCTAGAGATACAGACCTCAGTGCTGAGGATATGAAGTAAGAAAGAATGGAAATCAAGAGCACCAGAGGGGAGAGTGCATTTGCTTTCCCTTGAGAATCTGAGGGTGGATCCTCCATACAGGCAGAGAAAGCAGTAGACAAGGACCCACCACATAGTCTAGAAATTCTTTGCTAATGTGGAAGAAAACTATGTAGACACTGTTACCTTTCCAGAGTTAGCCAAACTGGTACCTGAGGGTGTGCTCTCCAACCCTGTCCTCAGTTATGATGACCATCACAGCCTGAAGGGAGTGAGTGTCTCCTGGTGTCTCTGGGCCTGATACCGTGCAGGATTGTTGTTATACTCACTGTTATTATTGGTGTTAATGTTGACACAGACTAAAGGCAGCAAAAAAGAAATGGCATGGGAAGGGTTTCTTTTTTTTCTTTAGTTCTCTTTTTCATGGGGTGGGTCCATGCCATCCTCCTGGTCCTGATGTGTGACAGTACACAGTGTTGTCAGCCAGGAGGGCTCTCCTGAGCATCCATGGCCAGAAGGTTTACTAGAAATTTAAATAGACATACTTAATTGAATGGTTATCCACAGGCTTGACTTTCGTCTCCAGATCCACTGATAATCATGGTCAAAACTGCTACCCTAAATCACATGATTGGCCTTTCTGGCCGATAGTAAAGTCTGACCAGTCCCTCCCTAAGATCTAGTTGGTCACTCCTAACAAGGACACTTGTTATATGATTGACCTTTCTGGCCAATAGTAAAGTCTGACCAGTCCCTCCCTAAGATCTAGTTGGTCACTCCTAACAAGGACACTTGTTATATCTGATACAGATTACTGCCCAGAAATGAAGGACAACAATCAATCCTTTCGCAGAGCAAGGCTAGCTTCTGTCCACATGCAGACTGTGAAAGGGTTGCCTTTAGTTTGTTTTTGCATGGATCCTGAATGCAAAGGTGGAAAACAAAGAAAGTGATACATCTGTTGGCACAGTCCAGAGGGAATAGTGACTGACTGATAGGGGTGATGGAACTAGTTCAGGTCTGGAAATACGTTGAAGAACAGTATGGTAGAATGTGTTGATGGGTAGATGTGCGCATGAGAGAAAGGGGAATCCAAGCTTCATTTAGCTTTTGAGTTGAGCTATCTGAAGGATGCTGAGATATAGGAAAGCCAGTTAGTTGTCCATCATAGAAATGAAACGGCTCCGTCCTCATCACCAGTGGAGAAGTGATGATTTAAACCAGTCCTGTGCTGACAGCTTGTGAAGAGCTGTCAGTACGTTGAATGAACAAATTCCCCTCTACTTGATATTTTGCTTTAAGTTTCTAAATTATGCTTAGTTTTGTCTTTTGCTTTGTTTGTTTGATTCTGAGGTGGGGTCTTACTGTGTATAACCCAGGGGGACCTGGAGCTTGCAGTTTCTGCCGCAGCCTCTCAAGTGCCAGGATTGCATGATAGATTCTGGATCTAAAGTTATTTGACTATTAGAACTGGCCAGATCTGTAGAAAGTCTTGCTCTGCATGCTGTGCATGCTACAGTGCCTGACTGGCTTCATGTTTCTTCAAATGTATCTCTTGCCTTTGCTTCATCATGGTCTCTATTGATCTGCTAAATTGGTTTATTTGGGTCAATTGAGAATAGTCATCTAAGGGGGTTGTAAATATTGAACTCAGTCATTTATGTTGCTTAACTAAGTGCTGGGAGTTAGTTACAGTTTTCTGGATACTGTGTAATAATCTACCTGTAATTTAAAAATTAATTCTTCTAATCAGCAAGGCTATCACACTGCGTCAGTTTTCTAGTCACAGTGAGGTTACAGCTGGGCACGCATTATTCTTTAGCCCCGCACACCTTGTCTTGTCAGCGTTGACAAATTGGTCTGCTTACATTTAGGTTATGTTCAAGTCCTAGTGATCAGCACTTATTTTGTTGAATTATGGGTAGTTAGACCAGTTTACTTTGGACTGATTAGGAAAGTTACCTTTGGCTAGTGACTGGTGACAATATGTCCATTGCATGGTTAATAGGAGTAACTACTACAGACCTGCTCAAGGGCTGGTCAGTTTTTGACTTCTGGTTACTAACTTAATTCTGTGTCTTACTGTACAAAAGCAGTTAGGCTTTACTGAAGTTAAATAAGAATGGGAATGGGAAGCCTTGTTCACATGCACTGGGCAAAGTTGAGGACCACTTCCCTTGCAAGAGAGTCTTGCCCTGGCAGCCCTCATCCTTCTGGAGCACTGGGTGCATTGTCCACTATACTCCAGCCTCCTGGGAGTATCTGCATCCCAAATACCATGTCTGCTTACCAATAACCCTGAATGGAATGGGTAAACTAGCAACATGCCTGGTTATTATTTGAAATCAAAGATGAAGAGAACTTTTAGGCCGTTTCAGGGTGTACCTTTGTCCTTAAACTCCCTGAAGTTCCTTAGCTGATGGCATTACTTTATTCTAATATTATGTTGGTAGAATTGTTTCTTATGATTTTGTGTGAATTCTGTATACTTTGGTAAAACCTTGTAAATACCCTTAATGTAAATAGAATAAAAAGTTCTTGCTGGATGTAGTAGCACATGTTTGTTTTTTGGTTTTTTTTCTCTCTTCTTTATTTTGTATTTATCAAAAAAAACACAGTAAAAAGAATTTAAAATGTGGAAGAGTTAACAATAACTATACAGAGGATAAGAATGATAGGCATGGCTTATCAAGGGAAGAAATACAAATAAGATTGCTACACCTATATTTTCTTTGTGTTCATCTTTCCCTCTGAATTTTTTTTTTTTCATCCCTGTATATCCT
>PVIH01007643.1:78688-93328 GCA_004025045.1 Sigmodon hispidus | reverse complement strand
CTATGGCTGCTTAGGGGGATCAGCTTTCTTTAGAGCTGTGGCCTCTCGAAAGGGCATCTATGACTTACACCCACTCACGTACAGGCAGCACTAGATGGACTTGGTGCATTTAAACAATGAGCATAGGAATGTAGCGGGGTAAATGTGTAGATGTCTGGGGATGGGGGAGGAGTGGGGAGAAAATGGGGAGTGGTTTTGATCAAAGCCCCTTATATTGTATGTATGGAATTGTCAATAAAAAAGAACAACAAGTTAGATGCATCTAGCTCCTCTAGAGAAAAAAAAAGCAATTAAAAAATAAAGCCCTATTCTCATTAGAACATTATTCCACCCCTCCCTCTCTCTGCTTGTCCGTCTCTGAATTTGAACATTGTGCAATTAGAATCACAGTATTTATCTTTCTTTTTCTTCTTTGGTGCTGAGAATGGAATCCAGGTTTCTGCAGAGGCTGGGGATATGCTTTGCTACTGATATGCAGTGGCAGACTATTTCACTCAGCCTGTCTTCAGTACTGGTCCATGGTATTAGAATTCTCTCCTCTCTGCCAGTGGCTGTGGTACACACCTTTAATCAGGGCACTCAAGGCCTGCCTGATCTACAGAGTGAATTCCAGGACACAGAGAAAATTTGTCTCTAAAAAACAAAAGGAAAAAAAACAAACAAACCAAAAAACCTCTCTTCTTTAGGGTCTAGTATTTTTCATCATACACAAATTCCACATTTGATTCCTGCTGAGGGACACAGTTCCATCTACCTTTTAATATTACTGTTGGGAATATATCAGTACCTATTCAAATCTTTTTTTTTTAAGGTTTATTTATTACATATACAGTATACAGAAGAGGGTAGCAGAAGAGGGTCATCTTCATAGATAGTTGTGAGCCACCATGTGGTTGCTGGGAATTGAACTCAGAACCTCTGGAAGAACAGTGTTCTTAACCTCTGAGCCATCTCTCCAGCCCCCTACTCAAATTTTAATGTTTCTGTTTTTTCCTTTGGTGCTGATAAATGAACTCAAAGTCTTACATATTACAAACTAAACTCTCTTCTCATGGTTTTTCCTAGGAGTCTTTCTGATTTTTTTACCTGGTTATCTTTATATACTGGACTATCTGGGATAGGATATACTTGTACAAAAGCAGCATTTTGGGCCTTATCTAACATCAGAGAATTTGCTTATATTTTATGTAGGCAAACCTGTAAGGTTTGTTTATTGCTCTTAAGAGAAATTATTTTGTTTTCTAACTTATTCTAAATTTGCTTTTCTTAGGTGTGGCCAGTTGGATAGTGCATTAAATGAAGCTACTAGTCGTGTACGAACACTTGAGAATAAGAATAATTTGCTAGAAATAGAAGTGGTAAGTGCTTGTTTTCTGGGACTGGTTCTAGTGTCATAATGTCTAAAAGGTATGCAACATTACAGTTTTTTATTTTATTTACTGGATGTATACATAAAGTGCAGAAGCTTTTTTTTTTAAAAAAAGCTTGTAGCTCCAGCTGTCCTTGAACTCATAGCAGAGATCCAACTGCCTCTGCCTCTCAAATGTTAGGATCAAAGGCATGTGCCACTATGCCTGGCTTAAACTTTTATACTTTTATATTTTTTTCTCCTCATGTATTATAAGGTTTTTTTTGTTGTTGTTGTTGTTTTGTTTTGTTTTTGTTTTTTGAGACAGGGATTTTCTTTCTTTTTTTTTTTTTTTAAAGGAAGATTCACTTTTTTTTTTTTTTTAACTTTATTTATTTATTTATTTGCCTTGGTGTTTGCCTGGAACTGGAACTACAGACAGTTGTTAGCTGCCATGTGGGTGCTGGGAATTGAACCCGGGTCCTCTGGAAGAGCAGACGGTGCTCTTAACTGCTGAGCCATCTCTCCAGCCCCGAGACAGGGATTTTCTGTGTGTAGTCCTGGCCGTCCTAGAACTTACTCTGTAGACCAGGCTGGCCTGGAACTCACAGAGACCCACCTGCCTCTGCCTCTCTAGTGCTGGAATTAAAGGCATAAAGATAAACTCCACTATGAAGTCAGGGATTATGATCTTATTAATCTTACTTTTTGATGCCTTGTTTAGAGCTGGGGTCTTGCTGTGTTCTAACTCAGGGTGGTCTTGGACTTGTGAGCATAAGTAGTCTTTGCAGTTCAGCCTTTCAAATCAGTTATGCTGCAGACAAGAGGCATTGCACCCAGCTGTGATCTTACATTTTGGCATCTGTGGCCTGGTACCTATATGGTATTCCAGAAGTCACCGTTGAATGAACCTTAACATGTGAGATACATTTTTAATTCTGTGTTTTCATAGAGTATGGTGAAGAAGCCTTAGCCTGCAGCATATTAATGTTAAGCAGAGTATTCTAGTCACGGTTTCAGACTTCCTCTGGTGTTTGTAGTCATTTTTCCTTCTGTAGGTTGATCCACAGACAGTGCTGTCTGTGGAAGCCCTAGAATCATGTACCCTGTGTGCTAAGTTTTGTCTCGACCCTTGGATAATCTCATGGAGCAGTGCTCTAGAGAGATCCTCTCTAGACCGTCCACACAAAACACTATCAGAGTAGCTTGTTTGCATTTGTATGCTTTGGTTTTTTATTTTAATGTTCATAACCTATTAGCCAGTACTGAGGCACTGTTTTCACTTGGAATGGTTTATCTTTGTCTTTACTTTGTAGAATGATTTGAGAGAACGCTTCAGTGCAGCCAGCAGTGCCTCCAAAATTTTGCAGGAACGAATCGAGGAAATGAGAACAAGCAATAAAGAGAAAGATCACACCATCATTCGGCTAAAATGCCGGCTGCAGGATCTGGAGGAAGCGTTTGAAAATGCCTACAAGCTCTCGGATGATAAAGAAGCCAGGCTGAAGCAAGAAAACAAAATGTTTCAGGATGTGAGTACTCAGCCCAGGGCTTTGCACTGTAGCTGCTGCCGAGTTCCTCTGACAGAAGCAGCTCGAGGGAGAAGGTGGATTTTGGCTTACAGCTCCAGAGGGACAGTCCATCATGATGAGAAAACATGGTTGCAGGGAAGGAAAGTGTGGGGGCAGGAGTAGGAGGCTGCATGGTTACATTGCAGCCTTGCTCAAGAAGCAGAGAGGGAGCAGGAAGTTCTCCCAGCCCTCGTGACTCACTTCCTCTAGGAAGTTTCTACAACCTTCCCAAGCAATGCCAATAGCTTGAGGACTAAGTGTGCAAACAGAAGTCTGTGGGGACCATTTCACATCCAACTGCAGCTGGCCAAAAGTAATGTCTGTAGCTAATGTACTCTCTGAAGCTGTGATAACCTTTTAGGTGGATTTTGGTCTAAGGTAACTGCTCATAGCTCCGCATACCCTCCTATGGGAGTGGTCTCTGTCATCTTGCGGCAGGAAGTCAGAATTGTAGAATGATGGCTGGACCCCTTCTCTGTTTTGAGTGTTATAATATCTGTGTCTGGAATATTAAAATGATAGAAGCCAGATTTAGGGCAGGGCTGTTTTGAGAGAGGGTCTTTCCATGTAGTCCATGCTAGCTGAATCACCATTTCCTCGTCTCAGCCCCCTGAGTGCTATAGTTAGAAGTCTTTACTCTCATGCCAGGCTGTTTGTTACTGTTTTAGTGTATTGCCAGTTCACTCCCCCATCCCATTTTGCAGAGAAGAGTCTAGGGCCCTAATGTCTCATTGTCTCATTGCTTGTGTGTGTATACTTTTGTGTGTGTGTGTATACTGTCTGTGATATGTTCGTGTGTACTGTCTATTGTGTGTTTGTGTGTACTGTCTGATGTGTGTGTTTGTGTGTTTACTCTCTGTGGTATGTTCGTGTGTACTGTCTGGTGTGTGTGTGTGTGTGTGTGTGTGTGTGTGTATGTATACTGTCTGTGGTATGTTCGTGTGTACTGTCTGTTGTGTGTGTGTACTGTCTGATAGTGTGTGTATACTGTTTGTGGTATGTTTGTGTGTACTGTCTGATGTGTGTTTGTGTACTGTCTGGTGTGTGTGTGTGTGTGTGTGTGTGTGTGTGTGTGTGTGTGTGTATGTGTGTACTGTCTGTGGTGTGTCATCATCAGCCTTTCCCTGCTCCCTGTCCTGGGTGCACTGGATGCAGTCCAGAGCACTGTTGAAGCTATGCTACCCATAGAGCCACATCCATGGTCCTTTAGAGACAGGTTTCTCTGTGTAGCCCTGGCTGTTCTACAACTCCCTCTGTAGACCAGGCTGGCCTCAAACTCAGAGATCTGCCTGCCTCTGCCTCTCCCAAATGCTGGGATTAAAGGCATACGGCATTACTGCCTGGTTCAGTTTGATTTTTTTGAAACTTTATTATGTGTGTGTGTAAAGGATTAGCACGTGTGTGGAGGTCAGAGGACAGTTTTTAGGAGTTGCTTCTTCCACTGTGGCTTCCAAGGATTGAACTCAGCTTTACACATCAAAAGCCTCTGACCCCTGAGCTGTCTTCTCAGCTCAGATTTGAAATTTTTTTAAAATGATTTATTTTTATTTTGTTTGTATTAGTGTTTTGCCTGCATGCATGTGCACCGTGTGCATGCTTGATATATACAGAGGCCAGAAGAGGGCATCAGATCCCTTGGAACTGCATTTAAATGCCAAGTGGCTATAGGGAGATTAACCCATTCTCACTGTGTAGGTCTGGCTGGCCTCAAATTTGCCATCCTTCTGCTGCAGCCCCTGAGTACTGAGATTACAAAGTGTACCACCATACATATTTTTTAAGGAAGACGAGCTTTTTTTGGCATTGTATTTTTATGCTATAGAATAAATGTATAATATGAATTTTATGTAATAAAAACTTAAAAAAGACAGTACAAATACATTTTACGTATTTCTATTGTTCTGCTTTGCTTTTAAAATTGTTTCATACTTAAAAAACCCTCAAATATTTATCAGGAATTGTCTCATTCCTTTTTCAGAAGTACTGTTTCTGTGTTGTCCTTTCTTTCTTTGACATTGGCAGTTTGAATGGTGCTGATCCTTTATTACTTGTTTAGTTCTGTGGTACAGCTTTCTGTTTTCTTTACAGCTCTTAGGAGAATATGAATCCCTTGGAAAAGAGCATGGACGTGTAAAGGTAAAGAGTAGGGGTTCAGACCTGGGCTTTCTGTAAGGACAAAAGGCCCGACTCTCACCTCATCCCTCCATCTGGAGTTTTTTGAACCAGTCCATGCATTTGCCTTTTCTACACTCGTATCTTTATTTTCAAATGTCTGCCCTATTTGACTAACACCTTTGTGTTATCAGCCAATTTACCAAATACTATTGAATGGCTGTTGCATTTGATGTGAGTTAAGATGAAACTAAGCAGAAGAATTGGCGTAATGAATAGGCTCAGGTTACCATCTGATTTCTATACATGTAAAGTTAACATTTTCAAAGCATTACTTTTTAATGGAGTAGTAAGAGTTTATCATCATATCTGAAATCATAACTGAAGCATTGTTTTCAGTTATCTATCTGAACTCAGTGAAGCCCCACAGTAAATGAGCTAGCTGCTACTAAGTGGATCTAGCCAGTCTGTTGCTTGCAGTAGAGGATTCTGGATTTGTAAGGTTAGTGGAAGGCCTGTGTAGAAAAACCACACAGTGTGAGAAACATCACTGAAGGTTTTTGTTGTGCTAGTCTGCTGCTAAACCTTCAGTCACGTTTATAGCTAACATAGGCCCATCTTAATGTGGGGTTGCTTCTAGTTAAGTGGGCAATGGGCTGCATCTGTTAGAGTCCCTGGTATAGGCACATGTTTATGCTGTCACTTCCCCCTTGAGTTGCCTGGGTTGGCTCCTTGCTGAGTTCCAGGTAATTAGCAGCTGGCTATTTAGCCTTACATTAGCTTTATGTGACACATTTAAAGTAAAATTCCCATGTGCATGCTTATCTTCAGTCATGTAAATTCTTTCTCTTTTTAGGATACATTAAACATAACTGAGAACAAATTGCTTGATGCACACACTCAGATTTCTGATTTGAAAAGGTAAGTGTCCTACTAATAAAACATGCTGCTAATTGTCCTTTGTGTTTGTATTGACATTGGGGAAAATAAACTCTCTCTTGAGGCTGTTTAAAATAGAGAACTAGTTTTGTCCTAATTCTTGGACATGGAAATACATTTTACCTCAGGAGATTCTTTTTTTTTTTTTTTTTTTTTTTTTTTTTTTTTTTTTTTTTTTTTTTTTTTTTTTTTTTTTTTTTTTTTTTTTTTTTTTTTAAAACAACTTTATTTATTATTTTTTTTTTATTTATTTGCCTTGCTGTTTGCCTGGAACTGAAACTACAGACAGTTGTTAGCTGCCATGTGGGTGCTGGGAATTGAACCCGGGTCCTCTGGAAGAGCAGATGGTGCTCTTAACCGCTGAGCCGCCTCTCCAGCCCCCACCTCAGGAGATTCTTAAGTGAGTAGAATATATTAGTGGTTGAGCCTCAGGTGCATGTGTTTCTCCAGACATTATGCATTTTTGGCATAAGAGGAAATCTGGATGGTAGCTACTAGAAGGAATTGAAAAAAGCAATTTAGGTCACTGAGTTATTCTTGTGCTCCAAAAGAAAATGAAATTCTCCCTATGTTTGTGGAAATCCACTTTCTTAAAGACCTGGCGTGGATCAGGTATAATGGCACACACTTTGAATCCTAGCATTTGGGAAGCAGAGGCAGGTGGATCTCTATGAGTTTGAGGCCAGCCTGATCTACAGAGTGAGTTCCAGGACAGCCAGAGCTTCACAGAGAAAACTTGTCTTCAAACAAACAAAAATAACAACAAAAGCCCTGGCTTGGAGACTGTTAATGATCTATCATGCTTACCTAGGTAGCAACAATCATAAATGATCCATATTGCAAATGATTATAGATATCTAAAGTAGGGCTGGAGAGATCTTCCAGAGCACCTTGGAAGTTCAGTTCCTACACCCACGTCAGGTGCATCACAACCTCCTGTAACTCCTGCTCCAGAGAATCCAGCTTCCTCTCTTAGTCTTTGTATTTGCACCCATGAGCTCATGCTTACTCATAGACTTGTACAGATACACATTATTAAAACTAAATCTTTAAAGAGAAGAATATCTAAATTGCTTTCTCTGAATATCTTTAATAGTTGTGTTTGGGGGCTGGAGAGATGGCTCAGCGGTTAAGAGCACCGTCTGCTCTTCCAGAGGACCTGGGTTCGATTCCCAGCACCCACATGGCAGCTAACAACTGTCTGTAGTTCCAGTTCCAGGCAAACACCAAGGCAAATAAATAAATAAATAAAGTTTAAAAAAAAAAAAATAGTTGTGTTTGGATCAAATAATACCCCAAGTTTATAAATTTGCCACCTGCCTGTGACAAATCCCCTTTCCTGCTGAGCCATCTTGCTGGCCCTGTACACAAACCTTAAAAGAAAGGAAAGGGGCAGATAAGCACTGTGTGCAAGCCTGGGGACTTGAATTCCACCTCCATATCCCGCTAGGTGGCAGGAGAGAGAGAACTGACTCTGAGTCTCTGACATCCATGTACCCACAGTGGAGGTTTATACACTGGACCACGCATGAGCGCGCACATCACATACACCACACATTGAAATAAATGCATCAGCTTAATCTATTAAGAGAAAAGAAGGAAGGCTAGACTAATTGGAAACGTTGGCTGGGATAGTTACCTTTTGGGGAGAGAGTCAAAGGGGCCTTTTATTCTGAATATGGCACAAGTGAGGTGAATCATTGCTAGGGTAAGAGTTGTTAGGAGGGGTTGGAGAGATGGCTCAGAGGTTAAGAGCACTGACTATTTTTCCAGAGGTCCTGAGTTCAATTCCCAGGAATCACATGGTGGCTCACAACAATCTGTAATGACATCTGGTACCCTCTTCTGTATACTGTATACATAATAAGTAAATCTTTAAAAAAAAAAAAAGTTAGGAATATTTTAGCTTGTGCCTTTTGTAAAAATTAGGATGCTGTTTTGTTTTTTAAATTTAATTTCTGTCCTGCATGCTTCATAGAAGCCTGCTTATTCTTTTTTTTTTTTAGTTATAGTCTATGAAATGCTGCCTTGCAGAGGCCAGTGTACTTACTGTCCTGCTTATTTTTCCTCTTTTTCTTTTAGCTTTTCAAAGTTTAATGGTGCCACTTTACTATGAAGGAAGTTTCTGTACAACAGGCTATCACTGCTTTCCTAGAGAGGGACAATTGACATGTGGTAGTTGAGCTGCGTTTTCAATCTGTGATGATGTGTTTAATTTGTCTTACTGCTTTTGACCCAGGATTATCTCAAAACTTGAAGCTCAGGTGAAGCAAGTAGAGCATGAGAACATGCTGAGTCTTCGTCACAGCACCAAAGCTCCCATGAGGCCATCCCGGGCCAAGTAAGTGACTTCACACCGCGTCCTTGCATCAAGTAGTGCCTGCTTCCTCTAACGAGGCCTCTGCTAGTTAGGAAGCCAAGGCTACTGTCCTTATGATCCTAGATGTGTATCACAGTCACTGTCACTGGATGTCATTCACATCCCTACAAAAAAAGCTTTTTTGAGTCTCAGAAAAGCACAGAGTCAAGTGGGCATTATGTTCTTGATGCTGTCCCAGGGCTCTTCATGTGACCATATAAGCACATCTCTTTTATTAAGACCTTCTTTTTCCATGTAAGCAACTTAAGATTTACTTTGGTTGTTTGTAATGATGTGTCTGTGTGGGTTTGTGCACTTGAGTTCAAAAGCAGATGACAGATCCCTGGAGCTGGAGTCTGTGGAAGCTGTGAGCCACCTGACCTGAGCCCTGGGAGCTAAGCTCTGGTCCTCTGCAAGAGCAGTAAGCACTCTTGACCTCTCAGCCATTTCTCCAGCCCTAAGCAAGTTTTAATGAGAGTTTTATATGAGATTACTCTATTTCTGTGTCTTTTCAAGTGTTTCTTCCTCATGTTTGCCATCATTCATCTGCTTGATGAGTTCTGGCTTTCCATTCCAGAGTCTTGTTGTGTTCTTTGTTCCTTTGCTGAGATAAATGCCCAGATGGACAGTTGTGCCATTTACTCTTTTCTCCACAGTCCCTGTTCATTGTGGATGACAGTCAGCCATGGTGACACAGGCCTTTAATCTTAGCATGTAGAGGCAAAAATTTGAGCCTATCCTGGGCTACATAGCAAGTTTCATGCCAGCTCTGGCTATATAGAGAGACCCTGTCTCAAAAACAAAACAACAAACACCAATGTGACCAGCATATTTCTTCCTATAAACTGATTTACTACTCTGCTGACCTTTGTAGTATCCTCCACAACCTGAACCTGTCATCCTTTTTGATGGATGTAGATGACATTGTGCTGTGTCCCTGATCTTTGAAGAGAAATAGTCGGAAGTAGTGATGAATACCTTTAATTCTAGCACTTAGGAGGCAGAGGCAGGTGGATCTCTATGAGTTCAAGGTTAGCCTGGTCTACATAGTGAGTTCTAGGACAGCCAGATCTACATAGTGTAAGATCCTGTCACAAACAAACAAACAACAACAACAAAACCCAGAAAGAAAAGAAAAGGAAACAAAGCCTGGGGTGTGGGAAGCATCCTTGATTTGTGTTGTGGTTCCTGCTTCAGTCAGAGTTGCAAAGGAGTGGACCTTCATTTTGGCAGCTTTCTCTCCAGGGACAGCTGCAGAGCAGTTCATTACCTATAAGAAGAAGGGCACGGAGACCGAAGCCCCACACATTTCTTCTGTGATGGAAAGCCCTTTTAGGATGGATCTATACTAAGCTGTAGTTTTCTGTCTCAGTTCTTTCAGAATTAGTTTACCATAATCTTTGGTTTAGTTTTTATTTTTGGAACAGTCTTACTATGTAGCCCTGGTTGGCCCTGTGTGCACTTTATAGCTCAGGCTGGCCTCATGCTTGCCGTGGTCCTCTTCTCTCTGCCTGCAAATGCTAAGATCACAGTGTTACCTGTTACACTTACAGAAGAAGTGTTTTAATGATCATAGTTTGGTTTTTAATTTTTTTTTGCAAAGTATAGCAATAAGTAGATTATTATTTCATAATGATGTCTGTCAGAAAGATATTAAGTTGTGATTCCTAACTTTTCTAAGCTGTAATTGTCAAAACACTTTCTAGATCTTTGCTGAGTAATTATAATAGAATAGAATGGATTTGTGTATTTAAAACAAAAGTTAGGTACTGGAGAGATGACATAGTAATTAAGGGCATTTAAGACCCCAGGCAACGAAAACTCTTCTCAACACTCATGTCGGCAGTAAGTAATTGCTTGTAACTCCAGCTTCGGGAGATTCGACACCTTCTTCTGAATTCTGGGAACTGCACCATCTACACAAGCTCACACACAAAGCACACATATGCCTATAATTAATAAATAAAAATAAAATGCTTCTTTTTTTTATTTTTATTTATTTGCCTTGGTGTTTGCCTGGAACTGGAACTACAGACAGTTGTTAGCTGCCATGTAGGTGCTGGGAATCGAACCCGGGTCCTCTGGAAGAGCAGACGGTGCTCTTAACCGCTGAGCCATCTCTCCAGCCCCCAAAATGCTTCTTTTTTAAAAAGTAAAGAAATACTAGGGCCTGTGATGTGTCTCAGCAGGTAACACAGTTGCCACAAAGTGCAATGACCTGAACTTGAACCCGCATGGTGAAAGGAAAGACCCAGTTCCTAAAAGTTGCCTTCTGACCTTTACATGTGAGCTACGACATACATGTGTACCCCACACAGAGTAAAACATTTTAACAAGTTTTAAAAAATAAAAATTAGCCAGATGTGGTCGTGTATAAATTTGCAGTCCCAGCTCTGCAGATTTATATAGATAGCACCACATCTGAGACAGGGAAGCAGGAAACAGTGAGCTGAGTTAGGCCATTTGAGTGCAGGAGAGCCGGGACCTCGAGGAAGGTTGGCAGCTCAGGTCATCCTTGGCTACACAGTCCGACTGATACCAAGTCTGGGCTATGTGGCGCCTTTGTCTCAACCAAATAAAAACATAAATCAAAGCAAACAAGAGGAACCAAAGGTAAAAACTGAATTTCTGAGAAGAAGCAAAAGAAAAGACATGAGGTCGGGGGGGGGGGGGGAATGGAGAGTCCTGTGGTGCCAGCCAGGATTGTGAGGGTGTTGCTCCTTCATATTGTTACAGGCAGAAATCAGAGAGTGTATATGATACTCAAAGGTTTGACCTCTTCCCATCAGCTAAGACCCATACCTAAGGTTCCATAATCTCCCAAATAGTACCAGTGTCTCAGGACCTGCTAGCAAAGCACACGAGCCTGTAGGGGATATTGACATTTACATTCCATATATGGCTTGGACGGTCACAGCAGGAAGCTATGCAGCCCTAGGTGAAATTGTGGATTGATCATACATGGCTTTCTATGTCATAGCCAGGCACTTGGATTTTACCCTAAGTCTATTGAAAATCCTCTCAAAGATTTTATTTCATTTTAGATTTTTGGGGACAGGGTGTGCCTATGTATATCTGGCTTTCTAGAACTTACTATGTAGATCAGACCTCAACCTGATCCTGCTTCTTTATTTTGAATGCTGGAGTTAAAGGAACGTGCCATTGTGTCTGGCAAAGAATTTAAACATTTATATTATTTGTGTGTGTGTGTGGGGGGGTGTTGTGTCCATTTGCCATTGTATACATGGAGTCTAGAGGATAACTTCCTGGAGTCAGTTCCCTGCTTCTCCTTTTACATGAATTCCAGGGCTCAGACCCAGGCCATTAGTCTTTAGAGGTAAGTACTTTGTGCACCAAGCCGTCTCCCTGGCTCCTGGAGACTTTTGTATTAAAAAAAAAAAAAAAAAAAAAAAGGCCACTAGACTTTTGCTTTTTCAAAATCCTTGCCATGAGAGAGAGATGAGACAGGGAAGCAGGAAAACAATGAGCTGAGTTAGGCCGTTTGGGTGTGAGAGAGCAGGTTTCTGGGAATCTGGTAAGAGTGAGACCGAGGAGGTAGCTCAGTGAGTGTGCAGAGGCGCTTGCCAGTAGGTCTCACACCGTCATGGCGGAGGGGGAAGAGAACCGGCTTGGAGAAGTTGTCCTCACTCCCCCACACACACTGTGGCATGGCTGGGCACATACGTAATAATAGGGGCTTTTAATTACAAGGAGAAAGAATTTGAAAGGTTATGGAGATAGAATTCACAGATCATTGTTGTGACTTGGCTGGTGAGGCAAGAGAGCGAGAACACCAAAAACTGCCATGTATTGAACTGGGGAAGAGATCAGAGTGCCTGACATAGGAATTCTTGCTCAGAATTCACATGGTCTTGAAGCAGAAATCAAGGGACAATGGTTGACTTAGGCTTGGAGATCAAAGCGTCTAGGTTGGAGTTAACTGGAGCCAGGCACTTGCCAGTGGCTTACAGGATTGATGGGAACTGAGTGTCAGCCGGAGGAGGCACAGGACGGAGCTCAAGAACCTCGCTTCTGTGTTGGGTAGAGGAGTTTGGCAAAGGAGCCTGTGAAAGAGCTGCTAGACGTGAGGAGGGGAACTGGAGCAGCCACAGTCACTAAGTGCTGCCGAGGCCTCCGGCAGGGCCAGGGCTGGAAAGGCCCGTTGGATTTGTTTCAGGAGAGCACAGACAGTGGGAGAAGCATCTGAGGTGTATTGAAGATGGCCTACACATCCAGCAGTGCATATGTTGTGATGTGCTTATTTAGGGTGTCCGTGTGTGAATGGAAAGACTTGGCAGGCTGTAGCCTTTAGGCCAAAGCCAGTCTATGCCATCACTTTTTGGGATTGTATGGCTGAGGAATTTGAAATGTTTGGGCAGGGCTAGGGCTTATGTAACTCAGTTGGTATAGCACTTGCTTTACACGCTCAAGGGCCTGAGGTTGAGTTCAGAGCCCACATGAAGATGCTAGGCATGGGGCTGGAGAGATGGCTCTCCAGTCATTGTATGCTCCTCCAGAAGACCTAGACTTGATTCCAGAACCCACATGATGGCTCACAGCTGTTTGTAACTCCAGTTCTTGGGGAGCTGACCCCCTTTTCTTGTCTCCAGGGGTACTAGGTATGCATGTAGTGCACAGACATACATGCAGGCAAGACACTCATACATACAAAATAAAATAATAATATGTTTAAAATATTCCAGGTATGATAGAGCCTCTTTTAATCCTAGCACTGGGAAGTTGGAGACAGGAGGATCCCTGATACTAACAGTCAGTCTAACTTAATTGGTGAATTTTAAGCTAATGAAAAGACCTGTCTCAAAGGAGGTGGACAGCCTTTGTGAGGGTGACATATGAGGTTGTCCTTTGGCATCCATGTGAACACATATAGATGCATTAGAAATATTTGGGGCTGGATTTAGAGGTGCATGCATGCCCTTAATCCCAGTATTCAGGTGGCAGAAACAGGCAAATTTCTGAATTCAAAGCCAGCCTGATCTACATTGTGAGTTCCAGGCCAGGCAGGGCTAAAGGGTTCTATTTTGATGTTGATTTAAGTTAGAAAAGAAATAAAGCAAGTTGATTTGATTTATTTACATGTCATCTTCCTGCTTTTGCATGGCAACAGTGAAGTTGAGTAGTTGGCGATGATGAATATTGTTTATTCTGTAAAGCCTAAAATAATATATATTTTATTCTTTTGCCTTTTGTAGAAAAAGGTATTACAAATATCTCATTTGGACTATCAACTTGTATTTTAAGGATATATAATATATAACAATAAAAAACTAGTTGAGGAAGAAATAGAATACTTTTTTTTCTTTTCAAAGTGCTGGTGACTGGGGCCCGGCGAGATGGCTCAGTGGGTAAAGGTGCCGACCCATGTGGTGGATGGAAAAGTGACTCTAGCAAGCTGTACTCTGAGCTTCTCAAGCGCTCCACGGCATGTACATACCCCTCCCAATACATACATACGTAAACAGTAAATTTCTGAGAAAGAAAATCCACAAGCATTTCTTTGGGAAGTAAAGTTTCCTAGGGCCTTTATATGTCAATGATCCTTTCACACTATAAGATAGCCATATTTCTTTTGAGTCTATACCAAGTCCAAGTCCAGCTGACATACTTTCCAGATAAGCTGTAGCTATTTCTTCTGTTTTTAGTAAAGTAACCTGAAAATATTACAACAAAATTATTGAACTGCTGGTGATGAGATCCACAGCCTGGAAAATGCTCGATAAACAGTGTTACATTTGAATGACAATTTCCTGACTCCCCGGTAGGAAATAATTAATACCAACTTCAGCATGTGCAGTAGTCCTCAGTATCTCTTGGGACCTTACAAGTGCAATCAAAGTCTTAAAACTATGGTGGGAATGCTAAGCAGGAGCCGAGAATACCGTCTTCTGTGAGCAGGGCCTCTAGGGCTGGTGGGGCTCAGCAGGGGTTTGGTTGTATTTGTACTGAAAATCTAGTCTGTAGAACAGACAGTGAAGACCATGCCAGGGATCAGTACATTGAATATTACCTCTGTGTCTGTCCATGTTTAAACCTTTAAAAGAAGTTTGTCCATTTTAAAATTGTGTGTGCATGGATATGCACTTGTCACTGCTTATGTGTGGAGGTCAGAGGACAACTTCCAGGGGTCAATTCTCCCCCCACCTTATGGTTCTGGGGAGACTCAGGTCTCTCAGGGTTGGTGGCAAGCACTCTTACCTACTGAGCCATCTCACTGATTCCTGTTCATTGTTTGTGTGTGTGCATGTGTGAGGGAGAGAGGGAGGGAGGGAGGGAGGGAGGGAGGGAGGGAG
>PVIH01007643.1:0-78588 GCA_004025045.1 Sigmodon hispidus | reverse complement strand
ACATGCTCATTGTCCTAAGAAATGAGGAAAATGCCAATTACAATAATAGTAAGTGCCAGTCCCGTCACTAGACAGGGCAGAACTCTGAGACAACAGGACTCATCTGGACTCAGGGGGATGGGTGCACCCCACATTTCAGGGCTATGCTTTTAGAAATTTACGTCATTTCTTCCACATGTTCATTGTAGCATTGTTGAAACAGCATCTACCATCAGGAGACAAAATGAGACTGGAGAAATGACTGACAGTCTTCGTGCAAACATGAATAAATCATGAACATGCTGTTGCAGAGAAGACGTATTGAAGGGTGTGGATAGTATGCCCTTGTTTAACAAACGCAGCTATACATATGTATACAATGTTATGTCTCACAATTAAAAACAAATATGGCCAAGATCTAAGCATCTGTTAAAACCGAGAGTAGGTAGGTGGGTGCTTGTTGTAATTTTCTAAGAATGTTCGAAATGTTTCTTAATTTAAAATTTAGGGAAAGGGGCTGCGGTGCTGCTGCAGCAAAGCCTGTTTAGCAGTGCACAAGCCCGAGGGCAGGTCCCAGCTCCTCTAGAGAGCCACCTGGGGTTAGGGTGAAGATGGGCGGGGAGGACTTGACACCTATGGAAGGAGTAGAGAGGAAGGCAGGCGTGTGTGCTCTTAGGGCTCTGCTTTCTCTTTGAAGTTGGACCTGAGGTTATCCCCTGACTGAAGGCCGCCGCCATGAGGGCTGTTACAGCAGTGGAGCTTGCTGATCAAGGCGGGGGCATGTCCACTGAGGATGGGGTTGCTGGGCAGACACAGCTAGGTGACTCTTCTTCCAGTAAAGTTGGGCCATGGGAGTGTGGGCAGGGAGTGAGGTCGTTGTCGCTCAGGTTGAGGGGTTTTGCTGCTGGTCAGATGCTGGTCAGCCCTGCTGGAGCGGGGCTGTTAGTAGTTACGGTGGCAGCTGCACATGCTGGAGTGGCCAGAGGAGCTAATGAACCAGCCTTGCTGGCTGGTTGCTGTGATGGTGCTTGGCGGCAACAGGACCGGAGAGGTGGAAGAGGGTCAGGGTATGAATTTTCTTAGCGCTCTGATCTCTGATTATGACAGTCTAGCCGTATTCTTGAAGTTGGCTAGTGTGGTGGTGACAGCAGCTCTAGAGATGAGATTAGCTTTGTGCTGGTTAATTTTGTCAACTTGACACAGACTGGAGTCATCTGGGAATCGGAACCCTCAACTGAAAAAACTACCTCTATTACATTGGCCTCTAAGCAAGTCTATAGGGCGTTTTCTGATTGAGGTTCATGTGGGAGGGAGGAGCCAGCCTGCTGTGGCCGTTGCCCCTCTGGGCAGGACCTGGGGTGTTTCAGAAAGCTGGCTGAACTTGAGCCTGGAAAGCAAACCAGGAAGCTTTATTCCTCCATGATTTCTGCTTCATTTCCTGCCTTCAGGTTACTGCTTGAGTTCTTACCCTTGTTTGAGTAGACCAGACTGGCCTGGACCTGTCTCCTCTGCCTCCCAAATGCTGAGTTTAAGGTGTAGGCTATCACAGCCTGCACTGGTTCAAAGCCTAGTATAGGACAGATTTCCACTAGATGTAAACCTTGGTAAGCTGGATTTTTTTTTTTAAACTTTATTTATTTATTATTTATTTATTTGCCTTGGTGTTTGCCTGGAACTGGAACTACAGACAGTTGTTAGCTGCCATGTGGGTGCTGGGAATCGAACCCGGGTCCTCTGGAAGAGCAGATGGTGCTCTTAACCGCTGAGCCATCTCTCCAGCCCCGGTAAGCTGGATTTTAGAAAAATATCAGGCCAGACAGTGGTGGTACATGCCTTTAAATCTCAGTACTTAAGAGGCAGGGAAGGTGGACTCTGAGTTTGAGGCTAGCCTGGTCCGCAGATCAAGTTCCAGGACTACACACACAAAGCCTGTCCAGGAAAACCAACCAAACAAAGTCTTTAAGATACTGGAAGCATGGTGGTAAATGCCTTTAGTTCTAATACTTGGGAGGCAGAAGTAGGCAGATATCTGTGAGTTCAAGGCCAGCCTGGTCTACAAAATGAGTTTCAGGACAGCCAAAAACTTTTAAAATAAAATTAATTTTTTAAGTATAGGTTGACCATAGGTAGTTTATAAGTCACTGTGCAAATGTGTAAGTCAAACTTGTTCTGACATGTGTTCTAAGTTGAAGTGCAAGGTGCTGGGAAGATGGCTTTGTGGGTAAGAACACTGCTCTTTCAGAAGACCCGAGTTAATTCCCAGCCCCTTCACGGTGGCTCATAGTTATCTGTATCTCCAGTTGCAGGGCGTCTGTGGCCCTCTTCTGGCCTTGTTGTGCACCACACACACATATACACAGACATAACATCCACCCACATTTTATGTGCATACGTTTTCTTTAAAGTGCAAACTTTGTGTTGCCATGGAATGTTTCCTGTCCCTACAGCACACTGTCAGCCTCGGATGTCAGTCGGAGGAAGTGGCTGATTCCAGGGGCAGAGTACTCCATCTTTACTGGGCAGCCTCTGGACACTGGGGACAGGAAGACAGATAAGCAGCTGGAGGAGCCCCCTGTTTCTGGGTGAGATAACCCCTGAGGTCGGTCGAGGATGCTTTCATGGAGATCCAGCTGTCCTCTGTAGAGAAACTAGTTAAAAGTTGGGCTGTGAAGGGGGCCAGGGAGAGACAAAAGTTGTTGTTTTAGGGTTTCTGCTTTTTCTTTGAAGTTGGATCTGAGGTTTTCCTGGGTTGTGAAAGCCAGAATGGAGGCTGGAGAGAGCAGATAGGGTGTGAATCAACTGTCTTTTGGAAGTGGGGCTTACCCATTGTGGAAAGGGGGATCCACTCAAGATAGTGCTGATGAGTAGATGCAGCTGGGTGACTGTCTTCCAGCAAAGCTGGCTGTGAGTGTGGACAGGCCTCCTCGATGGAACTTCTGATCCGCCGCTTTTCACTCCCATGTGCTGGGATTCTAGGCAGGCACTGTTATATCCAGCCTGCTCATTTTTTTCTTACTGTTTTAACTTCAAGCCTGGTTTATAACTTTCCTTTTTTTTTGCTTGTATAGAAAGCACTCATAGCAGCATATCCATCTCCCCAGCCCTGAGAGGCTAATGCTTTTAGGATGTTTTACCTTCATAGGCGGCTCTGCAGTTCTCTGCCTATGCTCAGAGGCAGCATGGTGGCTGCATAAGACAGTAGGATAGGGGCTGGAGAGATGGCTCAGTGGTTAACAGCACCGCCTGCTCTTCCAGAGGACCCGGGTTCGATTCCCAGCACCCACATGGCAGCTAACAACTGTCTGTAGTTCCAGTTCCAGGCAAAACACCAAGGCAAATAAATAAAGTTAAAAAAAAAAAAAAAAAAAAAAGACAGTAGGATAATCCTCTCGTTCTGGCATAGCCTGAACAAGCTCAGCCCGTATACTCTGAGTACCATACAGATAGAAATTTCTGCATATGCTAGGATGTTGAAAGGATTAAGAGACACTCAGTTAATTGTTTGCTTTATAGTATACATAGGAAGACTAGTTGTCAACTCTCCTGTTATTCCCCAGACTGCTCTAGTAAACTTAGCGTGGTTTGCTATAACAAATTAACATAAACTAAAGATTTACATACATCTATGGATTTCTTCAGTTCAGGTGGCAGCATGGCAGAGGTCTTGGAGAGGACCCTCTTTCTGGCTGTGTTTCACATGGCCTGCTCTTGATGTGCACCAGAATGCTCTTTCTTTTTCTCTTGTTTTTTATGTATTATTTTTATTTTTAATTTTGTGTATGTGTGTGAGAGAGAACAGGGACCTCCTGAGGCCAGAGATCTTTCTTTTCTTTTGGAAGCAGGTATTACTTTGTGTCCCAGGCTGACCTGGAATCTGACCATCCTCCTGCTTCAGTCTCCTGAGTGCTGTCAGATCTGTCTTCCTTTTTTTTTTGTGGCAAGATTTCTCTGTGTAGTCCTGGAACTCACTCTGTAGACCAGGCTGGCCTTGAACTCACAGAGTTCTACCTGCCTCTGGCCTCCAAGTGTTGGGATTAAAGGCATTACAGCTACCACCACCTGGCCCTCCCTCTTTTTAGAAGGACCTTCAAGTCCACTACGGGGGCTCTTCTCTCATGACCTGTCTAAACTTCATTTTTTTTTTAAAGGCCCCCAACTCCACATACTTGCAGCTAAGGTTAGGCTGTATCTGTACATTAGTGGATAGGGAACATGCAGATGTTCGACCCACAGCAGTTAAAATGGCAGCTACTGTTTCAGAGACCATTCTCCTCCAGAGAAGGACTCTTCACTTGGATGTTCACCAGTGAGCTTATTGATTAGAAAGCAGAGGGATGCTCCAGACACACCCATCATGAAAGCTTTAAAGGAACTTGATGAAGACAGAATATTTAAGAATTGGGGGACACAGACAGAGAAAGAAGATACCTCAAGTAGTAAGTATGTCTTTTTATTTTAAGATTTATTGATTTTATTTTATGTCTTCAAATGTTTTGCCTTGCATGTACCACATGTGAACCTGGTGCCCATGAAGGTATCAGATGCCCTGGAAGTGGGGTTATGAATGTTTGTGAGCCACTGTGTGGGTGTTGAGGGCTGAACTAAGCCCTCTGTAAGAGCAGTAAGTCCTCTTAACTGAGGAGCCACCTTTCTAACTCCCCAAATAGTATTTTACTCCTACCTTGATCCTGAAAGAGGTGTCTGCCCTTTCTATTCCTTTTCCTGTTTTTTTTTCTTGTTGTTCATTTGTTTGTTTTGTTTTTCAAGACAGGGTTTCTCTGTATAACATCCCTGGCTGTCCTGAAACTTAAGTCTGTAGACCATGCTGGCCTAGAACTCATCGAGATCCATCTACCTCTGCCTCTAAAGTGCTGGAATTAAAGGCATGCACCACACTATCCAGCCCCTTTTTCTTAATTTATATTATAGTCTATAAAATTAAAATTTCAAGCCAGGCATGGCAGTGCATGTTTTTAATCCCAGCACTTTTAAGCAGAGACAAGAGCTTGAGGCTAGCCTGGTCTGTATAGTGTGTTCCATGCCTGTTCAATCTACATAGTGAGAACCTTCCTCAAAAAAATGAAAAAGATAAAATTCTCAGATAGTGAAATGAAGTCCTGATTTATAATACTGCTCCAGTTCCATTTTGTAGTTAACTTTTAAAAGATGTAGGGTGGAAAGACAGGGATGGAGGGTATAGAAAGAGTATCAGAGTACCTAGACTTGGGAGAAAGAGCACCTTGAAAGATACTCCTCTTCCTCTCTATAGATTCTCAGTAACCAGGAAAAAAAGGAGTATAGGAGTTTTTTTTTATATTTTTTTGACACTCTGGATTCTGTTACCTCAGCATCCTAGTTCTGGGACAATGGGCATGTACCCCCTGCCCACCTCACTCCTTGTTTTATGAATTTAAATGATTACCACGATTTTCCAACATGTGCAGTTAAGACACAGATGTAGACAGTCTCACTCGTAGCCCAGGGAGGCTGTGATTTCAATCCCCTCCACACCCAGAAGTGGGACTATACGCCTGCATGGCCCAGCTCATGTTGACCTTTTTTTTCTTTAAATATTTATTTATTTTTTTGTGTGAATTGGTGTTTTGCCTGCATGTATAGATGTGTAAGGGTGTCAGATCTTGGAATTACAGACAATAGTAAGCTGCCATGTGGGTACTGGGAATTGTACCCCGGTCCTCTAGAAGAATAGTCAGTGCTCTTAACCACTGAGCCATCTCTCCAGCCCTCTTTTTTTCTTTATTTTTTAAAATTATACGTAGGTGTGTATATCTGCATACACAGAGGCTAGAAGCATCAGAGCTCCTGGAAGTGGAGTTAATAGAGAGTTGTAAGCTACCATGTAGATGCTAGGAACTGAACCCAAGATCTCTGCAAGATCAAGTGCAGTTAATCACTGAGCCATCTCTGTATAGACCTTTTAAGTAAACAGAATACAATATGCACTTTGCTTCATATGAAACGTACATGCTATGCCAGGACAAAGATAAATTACTATTAATCAGTAGACACAAGCTGGGTCATGCAGGCGTATAGTTCCACTTCTATGTGTGCTAAGTAGGGGGATTGAAATCACAGCCTGCCTGGGCTACAGAGTGAATCTGTCTACATCTGTCTTAACTGCACATGTTGGAAAATTGTGGTAGTCATTTATATTCATAAAACAAGGCGTGAGGTGGACAGGGGGTACATGCCCACTGTCCCAGCACTCGGAAGCTGAGGCAACAGAATCCAGAGTGTCAAAAAATAAAGAAAAAAATTTTTTTTCTATCTTCCTTCCTTTTCCTGGTTACTGAGCATTTATAGAGAGGAAGAGGAATATCTTTCAAGGTGTTCTTTTCCCCAAGTCTAGGTACTTCTCTCTGTCTCCACCCTCCATCCCTGTCTCTCCACCCTCCATCTTTTTCTCTTTGCCCTCCATTCCTCTCCTTTTGAGACAAGATCTCACACAACCCAGACTAGCCTGGAACTCACTCTGTTGCTGACAGTGACTTTGCTGGCTGATCTCCTGCCTCCACTCCCCAGTGCTGGGCTGACTGGTGTTCACCTCCATGCCTTGCTCCTTTGCTCTTCCTGCTTCCTGCTAGGCACACCCTCAAATCTGTGGTGCTGCATCCCACAGCAGCGTCTCCTAGTAAATAAATTGGTAACCTGTTTCCTAAAAATAAACTCTCTGTGAGCACTCACCTTGAATGCCAGTTGCAACAGGAAGCCAGGGTGCGTTCCTCATAAACTCCCTCCCAAGCATTTTTTATCATCATAATGTGGTACATTTGCAGATCGTTATGACAGCCCAGATAGAAGAAGGGCTTTGAGCAGAACATGCACTCGGAGGAGGTCTTGTACACTGACAGCTGTGATAAAGCAGATGGCAGAAACCAGGTCTGCCTTATTTTTCTGTGTGTTTCTCTGATACAGAATTGGTGAATCCTCGACAAACTGAACCTTCAGTCAATACAGGCCGTTCCCCAGAGAAATGTGCCCAGCAGAGATCAAAGAGACAGAGTTCAGCTTCACAAAGATCATCGTCTCTCCCACCCTCCAGTCGTAAAGCCAACACTCCAAGTAAGAGATGTGTGTGTCTTGGGCTAGTGAGACTGACTTTTCCCACATGCCTTTCTGGTTTCAATTTACTCTCAGCCCCAACAGAGGATGCTGAGCAGGGGGTTCCTGAGAACAACCAGGCAATGAAATTGTCTGAAGTGCAAACATCCTGTAAACAATCTAAGAAACCTCATTTTATGCCAGGTCTGGGTGGAAGTCTGTCATCCCATCTACCTGGGAGGCTAAGGATCAAGGTTCAAGAGCTTGAGCTCCTGCATGAGTTCAAGGCTAGCCTGCAACTTAGCAAGATCCTGCCTTGAAATAAAAAGTAAAAGGGCCTGGGATGTAGCTCAGTGGTAGAGGTCCTTAGTACCATAAGAGGTTGGTTTTGGAAGTTTAGACGTGTTGATCTCTGTTGAGCATTAACTGAGACAGTTTGTCAGAGAAGATGCTTCTTACGTGTCTGATCCATGTCTATCTTCCCTAGCCTTTCCTCCCCACAGTTCCAGACTTGTTCTAGTGCTTCAGCCTTGACTTCCCACGTCCACTCTCCCACCCATCCGGGGAGTCTGTATTTCCCATGCTCAGGAGCAGTCACTACTGCACTGGCTTTTCTGTCTTATTTCCACTTGACTTCTAAAATCTTGAAAAACCAGTTTTGAGCTAGAGTGCTGAGACTATAGTCTGGTACTAAAGGTCACCAGGGATTGCCTGTAGACATTAGAGCCATGGGAGGTTTATTTTCACTTTGTGACTTCTTCAGTACCATCAAGTTTTCTGTGGAATTCCTTCCTTTCTTTTCTCTTTCTCTCTGTCTTTCTCCTTTTTTTTTTTTTTTTCTTTTGGTTTTTCGAGAGACAAAGTTTCCCTGTGTAGCCCTCGCTGTCTTGGAACTAGCTTTGTAGACCAGGCTGGCCTCAAACTTTACTAAGATATGCCTGCCTCTGCCTCCTGAGTGTTGTGATTAAAGGCATGCACCACCATTACCTGGCAAATTTCATTATTTTTAAAATTAGGAATAAGTTCTGTCAGCACACATATAAACAAACATCATATTTCCTCCTTTTGTTTTCTTCTTTAGCAAAAAGAGAGATTATGTTAACACCAGTGACTGTGGCTTACAGTCCTAAACGATCCCCTAAAGAAAATTTGTCCCCAGGATTTAGTCATCTACTTAGCAAAAATGAAAGCAGTCCAGTTCGGTAAGTTCTGTAAAGTTGTGGAATTAAAAAAAAATATTGGTTTTCAAAACATTTTATTGATTTATTGTTTGCATGAGGACAAATTGTGGGAGTTGATTTTTTCCTTCTAACATGTGAGTTTCAGGCATTGAGCTCAGGGCATCAGGTTTGGAGGCTTTGTGTGCATCTTTACCTACTGTGGCATCCTAATAACCCTGTTACTGATTCTGAACCATCAATTCTCTGTGCTTCTGACAAGGCATGTGATACAGGGACACTCTGGTGCCAGACAGTGGGTGTAAGGGTGGCAGGCACCTGTCTCTAGGTGAGGTCTCTAGAACCGATTCCGGAAGTTCGCCAACAGTGAGGGATGAATCAAGACTTTGTTTCCTGGTTTTAGACCTAGCAGCCTAAGCACAGGGAGTCTCTGCCTATTCCAGAAGCTTCTTAGGGAGATCAGGCATGACAGCCGGTACTTTAAATTTTCTATCGTGGAAATAGGACTTTGTGTCAGGGAAGACACATTCAATTTCAGTTTTGAAGATTATACAACTAACTTTCTTTTAAGAAAATATGTGACAGACAGGTGGTGGTGATGCACACCTTTGATTCCAGGCAGATCTCTATGTGAATTCAAGGCCAGCCTGGACTACAGAGCAAGTTCCAGGATAGCCAGGGCTACACAGAAAACTCTGTCTCAGTAAATCATTTAAAAGAATAAGAAAAGAAAGAAAAACAAAGTATGTCTGTATGAGTTCCTGGGGTGCTAGCCCAGCTCTCTAGTGAGATAAGAAAACTCATTTCATTTTTTCTCACAAGTAACTTGCTTCATTCACTAGATTTGATATCCTTTTGGATGATTTAGATACTGTTCCTGTGTCCACATTACAACGAACCAATCCAAGGAAACAACTCCAGTTTCTTCCTCTAGATGACTCTGAAGGTATCTTTGCCTAAAAATTACTAGAGTTAGAGGAATTTGTTTTCCAAGGTTCGGTGTCTTTGCAAGGCTCTGAAGATTGCTTCTGGCTGAGTGCTCACAGTTGCTTGCTGTGTGATTGTTCGTGGGGAGGTCTGGAAGCGGAGGTGTAGGGGGCTCTGATTAGCATCCCCAGGCTGTACAGCTCCCCTCTCACATGGTGGCTGGGAAGCTGCTCATGGGTCAGCTATTTAACAACTTTAAACTTACAATAAATTTGTAAGGTATATGAAGTCACTTGGGTAGGTCCGAATAGTGTTAACTGTAAATATTTTTCAGCTGGGGGTGGTGGCTTACATCTTTTATCCCAGCATGAGGACTGCTGTGACCTGGAGGCCATTTGGGGCTACTTAGTGAGCTCCAGAGCAGCCTGGATTACTGTGTGACTCTGTCCCAAGAAACTGGCATGGAGGGAAAAGGAAAAGATGATTTTTTTCATTGTGTTTAGGCCATATAGCAGTTGAGCAAGATATTAATATGTATTCAGTCTACTAGAAAAAATAGTAAGAAATATAAGAAATTTCTTTCTTTTCTGACAGAAAAAAACTATTCAGAAAAAGCCAATGACAACCCTGTTAATCATAGCTCTTGTCCTGAACCCTTGCCAAATGGAGTGAAGAAAGTGTCCACAAGACAAGCCTGGGAGAAGAGTAAATCACTTAGCCTTGAGCAGTGTAAGCTGCCAGTGTCAGCGGCTCCACAGGGTAATGATTTTGAATATACAGCAAAAATTAGGACCCTTGCTGAGACGGAGCGATTCTTTGATGAACTTACAAAAGAAAAAGACCAGGTAAAACAAGCAAGATATTTTAAAAACAAACAAACAAAAACCCTTTTTTAAAAAAATCTAATGCTTATGTCTAGGGAATAGTCAGAATGGAATTACTGAACTGGACATGGTGGCATATGCCTGTGTCTCACCTTTTTGGAGGCTGAGGCAGGAGGATCATAAGTTGCAAGCCAGCTTGGGCTAACGGAGAGCAGGAGCTTGCAGACAGCTGTGATGCTGGAGTAGATGAAAGTTCTCCATCTGGATCTGCAGGCCTAGAAAGAGTGACTCTGGGCTTGGCTTGGGCTTTTGAAACTATAAAGCCCATCTTGTGATAAACTTTTTCAAGAAGGCCACACCTCTTAATCCTTCTCAAGAACTGCTGCTCCTGATGATTCAAATATGTGAACCTATAGGGCCATTCTTACTCACAATGCCACAAAGGACATCACTGTGTCAGACTTGTCATAATGAATTAGCCTTGGATACAGTACTTGGGGCACCAAAACTGCACCAGAAACACCCTTGAGCCACACTGTTGTTATTAACTGAGTACAGAGGGATCTTACGATAAGCCAAAATGGACAAGAAAATGTCAAGCTAAAGTCTTTTCTTCCCCTTCTGTGTCAGAAAACTCACTGCCAGTAACTAGAATTCTTTTGTTTTTTATTTGAATATTTTTTCTCATTAACAGATTGAGGCAGCATTAAGCCGGATGCCTTCTCCTGGAGGAAGAGTTACTTTACAAACAAGACTAAATCAGGTGAGACAGCCTAGCTGGGGGCTGCATTCGAGGCTGGAAAGAGTCAGTGTATACCCACTATGCTTTCCTGTTGGCTGCGGTAAAATACCACGACCAAGGCAACTTATAGAAGGAAGCATTCATTTGAGGCTTACAGTTCAGAGTGTTAGAGTCTGTGATGGCGAAGTGAAGGGTAGGTGGTGGCTGGAGCACCAGCTGAGAGCTCACTTCCCAAACACTAAACAGGCAGTAGAGAGTGCAGTGGGGATAGCGAGAAGCTTTTGCGGCTTCCTGGCTCCTGTCCTACAAGAAGACCATGCCTCCTAATCCTTTTCAAACAGTTCCACCAAGTGGGTGCCAAATACTCAAATGTATGAGCCTCTGGGGGCCTTTCTCATTCAGACCACCACAGGGCCGTTGCAGTCAGTATTGGTTGATTATAGTTATTTCATAACTTTGTGTTTCCTGTTAGGAATAAAATTTATTTTTGCCTTTAGACTTTAAGAAAATGGTGTTCTAGCTGGGCAGCAGTAGTGCATCCCTTTTATCCCAGCTCTCAGGAGGCAGAGGCAGGCGGATCGCTGTGAGTTTGAGGCCAGCTTGATCTACAGAGTGAGTTCCAGAATAGCCAGGGCTACACAGAGAAACCATGTCTTGGAGGAAAAAAAAGAAAAAGAACAAAAATAGTGCTCATGGTAGCAAATAGCATACCTTTTGTTGTTTGTTTGGTAAGATACTGGTGACAAAACCTAGGGCTTTGGACATGATAGGGAGGTGCTCTACCATGGGGCTCTACCCTCAGCTCAGCAGAGTACCTCTCACAGATTTTACATTGCTGAGGAAATGCTGCCTCCTTGTCTTATTGTTTGTTCCCCTTTCTTACCATCTGTTAATGATTTCTGAACCCCCTTTTATTTATTAAGCACCTGGAGACAGTTGTGCTTTGCAAATGGAATGATTGTAGAGTTTGGAAAGACAGCTAGAGAGCTGTGATTCCATATTAAGCAGCAGATGCTCATGTGCATTTTTCCTGTTCGTTTGTTTTAAACTGCTTTAAAAAATTGTGTAGATTTGTGTGTGTGTGTGTGTGTGTGTGTGTGTGTGTGTGTGTGTGTGTGTGTGTGATATGAGTGTTTGCCTGCCTGTGTATACGTGCACTACATGGTGCCTGGTGTCTGTGGAGGTCAATTCAATTCCCACCACCCATGTGGCAGTGTTCTGACCTCTGTGCCATCTCTCCAGCTTCCTAACAAACTTGCTTTTGAGATAGAATGCTGGTCCTCTTGCATTTGGAGAAGGCTGTTCTCTTTGGCTAACTGTGAAGCTTTGGAAAGGCTGCATGCAGGGCAGTGAGGGAGGAAAGGGACACGCACTTAGCCAGCCAGATCACCCTCACATCCAGGAAATTTTTAAATTGATTTTAGTACTGTGTATGTGATGTTTCTGGGACATGCACATACTGTGGGCCATATGTCCAACAACAGCTTTGTGGAGTTGGTTCCTTCTTTCCACATTTCCGTGCATCTCACGGATCAAACTCAGGTCGTGAGGGTTGGTGGCAAGTAATCTTACTACTCAGCCCTCTCTCACCATCCCTGGTTCTAAAACTTTTCATTGAATAATTTATAAGACTCAACATAGAAAACTCACAGAGGGAAAATGTGGTGATACTTCACTTCTAACTCAGTATGGAATCCTTCTGAAAGGGCATTTGTTTCTCTTCACATTTTTTACTTCACTAAGAAAGTAAGTGGCAGGAAAAAGGGGATTGAGGATGTACATATGTGAAAAAGTAAAACTGGTTCCAAAGGTGAACAGTGCACAGGCTCACTCTGGAGATCTCTGGCTCTCAAGTGCCAGGATTAAAGGTGTCAATCACCACTCTCTAACCTTCATGGCTTGGCTCTGTCCTTTGATATTTCAAGCTATTTTTATTAACTCTATATCACCACATCCCAGTACTTGAGAGACGGGGGCAGGATCATCAAGGTCATCAGATGTTATATATTGAATTCACCATTGGAATGGACTACTTGAGACGTCTTCATTTTTAATCCTTTAAAAATTATTTGATATGTATGAATGTTTTGGCTCCATGTTTATCTGTGCACTGCATATATGTGTTCAGCACGTGTGCCTGCTGCTTAAGGAGGCCAGCAGAGGGCATCAGATCCCCTGGAACTGGAGTTACAGCCCGTTGGGAGCCAACATGTGCGTGCTGAGAATTAAACCCAGGTCTTCTGCAAGAGCAGAAAATGTTCTTAAATGCTGAACAGTTTCTCCATCCCCTATGGAGACTTGTGTTAATGAATAGAGAGAAAAAGAAAATAACTTGTTAATAATTTTTAAGTTTATTTTTTCTTTTCCCCTCTAACTATGTTTGCAGGTTTAGTTTTAGGAATCTTTTGGGCAGGTCCTAGACTGGCTTTGAATTCATCAGCTTGGTGCCTCAGCTTCACTACTTCTGGGATTATAAGCATACACCATGTCCAATTATCAGGTGTTTTGTTTGGTTTTTAGAAACAACTCATAGAATGTAGATAATGCTGCTGCAAGTAGAAATATCACAGACTTTCTGGGATGCAGAATTTATTTTGCATTTCTTTGAACCGAAGCACATTTTTTCCTATCTGTCAGTGATTGCAAAGACAGTATTTATAGATGCTGCAGAGAGATATGTTTAAGGAATGTACTGCGGCCTTATTTATAGTGTCCAAAATTAGAAGCAACCTAAATTTCTACTGAAAGATTCCTGGTTAGATGTGTTACTTGCGAAGGAATATTGTGCATTAATTTAGGAGGATATTGTCAGAAGATACTTTATAATATGCCAAGAAAGTTCAAAGGAAACGATATTTGAAACATTCCATATTTCAATGGGTTTTTTCTTTCTGAAAAGGATATGCATGTATGCAAGAGGAACAGGGAAGAGCGTGGTGATCTTTCCCCGTTGCTCTTCTATCTTCTCAGTGTTCTACAGTGGACATTCAATCCTTTTACTAAAATTGCTAAATATAAAAATTCTAAGCTCTAAACTGGGCAGTGGTGGTGCACTGGTGAAGCAGAACTAGCCTGTTGTACAGAGTTTCAGGACAGCAGGACTGTACAGAGCATCCTTATCTTGGGGTGGGATGGGGGACTCAAGTTCTATTTCAGGGTACCAGTTTTGACTCAATACAGAATCAATTATCTAGAATGGTATATACATATTCTAGGTACCATTGACTATGTATTTCTTCATTGTAATTGTGATTATCTTTTTCCTGGAGTCTTCACTAATTTTTGGATTTTTGTTTTGTTTTGTGTTTTTGAGTCAGGGTTTTTCTGTGTAGTGTTGACTGTTCTGGAACTTCCTCTGTAGACCAGACTGGCCCCAAACAATCCACCTACCTCTGCCTTCCAAGTACTGGGATTAAACACCTGCACCATCATGCCCAGCTTCAATAATGTTTTCAAGGGAGAACTTTTTGCCAGGTTAATTGGAATATATGTATGCAGCTACAGCCACATCCAATATGCACATTTCTCTGGTAACCTGTGGAGAGCATGGTTAGGCTCCAAAATACTGATCTCACTACCCCTACCTATGGATGTACTGCTGTGCAGAATTTGCCCATGCCAAGAGTGCCTCACAGACCAAGGATACTTAGTGCCATGCTTACTTAGAAGGGTTGAGAAACTGATTCATTGTTTAGTTTCAGAAAAATAATGTTGGCCAGGCGGCGGTAGTGCACACCCTTGATCCCAGCATTTTGGAGGGCAGAGGCAGGCAGATTTCTGTGAGTTAGAAGCCAGCCTGGTCTACAGAGCAAGTTCTAGGATAGCCAGGACTTACACAGAGAAATCCTGTCTTAAAGCAAACAAACAAACAAACAAAATAATGTCAATAAGATAATTTATATAGGAAGCACAATCTGTCATTTTGATGCTTCTACTTATGCTGCAACCGAAAGGACTGTAAATGTCCCTTGCCTTAGACCTGAGGACTTGGTGTGGATTCTCATGACACTTTTCCCATTATTTTTACCTAGGAAGCCTTGGAAGATCGTTTGGAAAGAATCAATCGTGAACTGGGTTCAGTTCGAATGACACTCAAGAAGTTCCATGTATTGCGCAGCTCTGCAAACCTTTGAGATTGGTAGCCATTAAATTTGAGACATTTTGTTTGCACTGATGTACAGTTATGCACTCAGAAGAGACAAGCTCTTTTGTACTGTTTATAAGACTTCAAACAGTAGTTTTACAATCATGTTATTCTTACACTTGCTATTTTATACTTCAAATGGCCACATATTTTCAAGATATTTTTGTTACGCTCAGGAACCTCTTGTATATTTTACTATTTAAAAAGCATTATTTTTAAATAGCGTATGTCTTCAATTTCTATCAACAATGAGGAAATGTAAACAGGAGATGGCTTGTTGCTAAGGAAGTAGTGTTATCCTTTTACAATGAACTTTGCACACCAGTTTTATAAACTTGTTGTTCTACATTGTAAATATAATTCATTTTTAAAATAAATGCTTAACAGCTTCCACAAGGCTAGATTAACATGCTGAATATTAAAAAATTATAGTATAATTTGCATTTAGATTCTGTAGAAGTTTTTTAGAAATAAGACAATTCTTCTGTGAAACATATGCTTTGGAGTGAGTAGTGGATGAGGTAGGCCAGCAAGACGGCTCCACGGCCAAAGCACTTGCTGCCAAGCCCGTGAGAAAGAGAAGTCACTCTTGCCAATTGTCTTCTGACCTCTGCACATACACTTGAGCATGCTCACTCACGCCCCAGTAAGTCATTAAACCAGAGTCAGTAAGACCTGAGTGTTGGAGAGTTTAAAAACTACATAAATAGAACTTGTTTGATTTCTCTTAAAATATTTTTATTTGTGAGAAAAGAAAACAATTAGAGATGGAAAGCAGCAGGTGGAGAGCTGGGGTTCTCTGCCTGCACCCAGCATCTGAGTTGTGTCATAACCTGCACAGCTTCCGGGGCAGCTTCAATTTCTATTAAGCATGAAGCTTTGACTCCCAGAGTCATCACCCAGATATTTTCATCCTCTTAACCTGCTTGACCTACCACTCCACCCTTGCCAGAAAGAAAAATACTTGCATAGTAGCTGCTGTAGTAACTGCTGGTCTGCTTTACCTGATAAAGACGGGTGATGTGTCCAGATACAGCCTGCTGTCTTTCCCAGGGCCCTGCTGTGGACTGTAGCCCACCACATGGGTGGATTCCTTAGCTGTCTCTAAGAGCACTGTGAGCAGGAGACGCTGTTCTGATCTAGGGACTGTTGGTAATGTCTGCACTCCTCACCCGCTCACTTTCTGGTGACCAGTCGGAACCCAGCACCTATGTGTTTGCATTTTCAGTCTGCAGATAGAGTCCTCTGAGCTCTCACATAGCACTTCCAGGGCCAGTGCTCAGGTTTTTCATTTTGTTTTCCCTCTGACTTCTTTCTGCCTATGTAGTTCTTCACAGATATTTACAGCGAACCAAGACACCCCAGCAATTGCATTAAGTGTGTTTGCCTCAGCAGGATTTCAGGTGGTCTTTGAGTATTTTCTGCACCAAAGCTTTACCTGGCGATAGGCCTGGCCCTGTTCTGCCTGTGGGGACTCTCAGGTAGGAGAGTTCACATTCAGTAAGCTAAGCAGTTGAAGACTAATCAGGATTTACACTGGAAGCAAGTGCCTTTATTCTTTATCTTTTTTTTTTTTTTTTTTTTTTTTTTTTTTTTTTTTTTTTTTTTTTTTTTAGCCTTTTTAAAATTATGTTGCAGTATGGGGGCTGGAGAGATGGCTCAGCGGTTAAGAGCACCATCTGCTCTTCCAGAGGACACGGGTTCGATTCCCAGCACCCACATGGCAGTTACAACTGTCTGTAGTTCCAGTTCCAGGCAAACACCAAGGCAAATAAATAAATAAAGTTTAAAAAAAAAATTATGTTGCAGTAAAACAAGGTTCATTATCAAGCTCCTGTACAGCTTGTATCTAGAGCTGATAAGGGAATAGACTACTTTTTAAGATGTCCCTGAATGTGACCCACAGAACTAACGAGCTGGGAGTATCATACGCTGAGTGGTAGAGTGTCTACCTTGTATGTGGGGCACAGGTTCCGTCCCAGCACCAACAGATAACTTGAACAAGTTAACTTTTTTGTATATCTCATTGTTCCCTCCTTTTATTGTACAGTCTACTACATCCTCAAGAAGCAGGAAATTGCCACTTCAGAAGAGGTGGTAGCTTTATCTTGCCAAGGAGTTATCTTCTTAGGTGCCTATAATTGGCTTATTCCAAAAAAGGCATTAAGTTCCATCAAAATATCTTCTGTGCTTCTCAGAAAGCATATGCTTTGGTTTTTGAAGTGTGTAATAGACTTAAACTATCAATTACTTATTTGAAAAAGAAATTTTATTCTTTTCTTCTTAGTTATAAAGACACCAAGGAAAATTTTTGCAGTTGAGTCCCCTTTAGTAGTGCATATCTTATGAACACTTGACTAAAGTTAGCCTAGAAGTGGGGAAGGTAGCTGGTTAAAGAGCATCTGCTACCCAAAGGAGGCCAACTGTGTCTGTGTGTGCCAGGGTTTTGCTGCAGCCAGTGAGAAAACAAACCCCAGTGAGTCTGCAGCTTCTGTGAAGTGCCTTTTAAAATGTGTCTAGAAAGGAAACTGCCCTTTCCTTCTCATGCCTGTGGGAGCCCAGCGATGGCTCCAGGTGAGGCCTTAGCTTTAGACAATGGGCCTCTGCTCTGCTGGGGAAGGGAGCCATGCAGCCATACAGACAGGGTCAAACCTTGGCTCAGGCTGGCTTTTCTCAGTTTACAGACCAAATGAGCTGGGGAAGGCAGAGGCTGGCGGATCTCTGAGTTTGAGGCCAGCCTGGTCTACAGAGAGAGTTCTAGGATAGCCAGGGCTACACACAAAGAAACCCTGTCTCAAAAAAGGAAACAAAAACAAACTAGGTGATATAAGTGATAGATCTCTTTCAGTAGAGGAGGCTGATATGCCACTGCTAGTACACCGAACAGATTGATCATTTGCTGGGATTTTGAGATAGTGGGTTTTTTTTCTTTTTTTTTTTTTTAAGGCATGTGAGGGCCTTGCATGTGCTAGACAACTCTACTACTGAGCTATATTCTCAACCCAGTTGATGATTTTGACCCAGTCACCAAACTGGGTTGTCATTTGTGTTAGGTGGTCTATGTTTGCTCTTTGATAAAATCAAGGGTTTTATTGGATTTTAAATGATTTTCCTCAGTATGGTATTTATTTATTGGTTTACTAAAAATTGTAAAAAGTTAATCTGTGAAATGTAAATCCAGAAAGCATTTTGATTTTAATGGATAGAAATGAATTATTGGGCATAAATACTGGCTTTTTTCTTTTGTAGTTTATTGCTAGCTTAACCAAAATAATTTTCTCCTCACATGATTCATGATTAGACCTCTAAAGAGGTTGAACCACCTGGAAGAGGTGTCTGCCACTGAGCCTTAGATTTATGTGGATTTACAACCATCGAGAGACTAGTGGAACCCTTCCAACCTAGAAAAGCCAGGTGCTTTGCCAAATGCTGCTTGTCCTTCAAAGCCTGCACCCAAATATGTAGTAAAACCAGTCATTTTCATCGACTTAAGTCTCATGTGACTCAGAGCAGCTCTCACTAATTTTAAATGTACCATTTTGTGCTTAATAAGTGGCCGTAGAGACCTTTAGTCAGAAGAGAGAGCATTCATCTGGGTCATGAACACTTCTGGGTGTTGCAAGTCTCACTAAAGTATTGCACAGATTTTGCCAGAAATTATTTCCTGCCCTGTCAAGATGGATATGGAAGTTTAGTACCTTGTCAAACTAGTCCAATGCTCAAGCTTTTCTCCATCTGATTTGCCCTTTATTTTACTGGAGACCTCAGTTGCATGAGGAATCAAGCCATGACTTTGCATTTGCTGAACATTACCTACTATGCCTTCACTATAGCTAAGACTTCAAAATAACTGTGTTTTATTTATTTACATTGGATACTTTCACTGTTACAGTGACCCATAATGTGAAAAACAGTTGCTTATACAGTGCTGTTGATAGTCAGGCAACTTGTCATAGTTTTTAAAAATCTGTTCAAACGCTGGAGTAATGAAGTTGTAAGCTCCATGAGAGCAGGGACCATGTCATCATCTTGCATCTAGGCACTCAATAAATATTTGTGGATATGAGTTGTCTCATGGTATTTGTGAGTTTTCATAATGTCAGTGGGAGCCAGCTTTTAATGATGGTCTTCAAGTTCCAGGAGTTACCTGTTTGGTTAACAGTAAACAGAAATACTAAAATTAATAAAAGAAGCCAATTCCAAGTAACCAATAACATAGAGCCTCACCCTGGAGGGGTGTGCTTGCGTGTGTGTGTGTGTGTGTGTGTGTGTGTGTGTGTGTGTGTGTGTGTGTGTCTGTCTGTCTGTCTGTCTGTCTAAAAAGCACCTTAGGGTACCTTTTGGTGATTCCAAAGTTGGAGTATTTGATGGACACCCCCACTTGTCTGGGTGTGGGCATCACGTTCTGTAAACTGCCTTTCTTAGGCCCCAGTCTCTACTCTGCCCAGGGAGATGAACACCTGGTGTGGTCCTCCACTCCAGCTTCATCTGGACACTGGCTTGGGGCCGTGCCAGAGGGAGCACTGGGCTTCTCTCTTGCCCCTACGGTCAACCATCAGTAAGTGTGCGCTTTTTAGTTCCATGACAAACTTCTAACAAACAGGACTGTCCTTATGCCACCTACAAAAACCCTTATCTTTGACTCAGCAACTCCCCTCGGTCCTTGTGTCCACCGGAGCGTCCCTCGGGAGAGGTGCATCAAGATGAGGCTATTTCTGGACCCGATCCCGCTCTCCGGGAGGGAGGTGGGGACCTGAGCTGCACACGCTGTCAGGCGGCCACTACTCCCTCTGCTGATGGCCAACCGGCCTTTTTCCTTTTTCCCGCCCGGGAGTCTTGTGCAAAGGACCCGACGGCTGTAGGCGAAGTCAGCGCGGGGCCTGCCCCAGTGTTCCCGGCGCCCCGTAGCTCCCGCCACGGCTCGTTCCCTTAAGTGTGTGCTGAGTGCAATCCAAAACAAAACCCCGAGGCCGCCAGCTCCCGGCTTCCCCTCCCCGAGCGCGGGCCCGACGGTGCGGGGCCGGAGTCGGAGCGGCTCTTCCGGCGCAGGCGGCCGGCCCGGGCTCCTCCGCGCCGTGCCGCGCCCCCGCCGCTCCCCCGCGCGGCCTGAGGAGGCGCCGCCCGCCGCCACTGAGGGAATGCGAGCCGGGCCGGCGCGCGCGGGAGGCAGCGGCTGCTGAGACGCGTGGGGGCACGGCGGCGGCGGCGGCGCCGCGGCTCAGAGCGCTCGCTCCAAGCCGGCCCGGCCCGCGCTCACCGAGGAGGCCACGGCCGCCCGAGCCCCGCGCCAGCACGTGCGCCGCCGCCGACGGCCCGGAGCATGCCCGCCGCCGTTCGGACGCTCGTGCGGGGCCAGCTGCTGGCGGGGGCGCGCGGGGCCACGGGGTGCAGCCGGCCGGGCCGGGGCCGTGGGGCCCGCGCTAGCCGGGACGCGGCTTAAGGCGGCGGCCGAGGAGCCTGGAGCGCTAGCCGGCCGAGCGGGTGAGTGAGCTGGGGGCGGGCGGGCGGACGGCGGCCCTTCCGGGGCCGGGGGAGCCCGCGGAGCCGGGCAGCGGTGCGCGCGGCCTGCTATGGGGCCCTCGGGACGCCGGGTGGGAGGCTCGGGACCCCCGCCTCGGGCGTAGCTTGCTGAGCGCCCGCCCTCTCCCCATTCGGACTGTTGATGCTGATTCCAAAATTCCTCCGTGCTGGACGGAGCCCCCTCCCCAGTGACAAGTGTCACCGCAGGTCACGGAGCAGGTGTGTGCAGTGCAGAGCTTGCCCCGGAGACCTCCACTCCCGGGGCTGGCAGAAAGTGCAGGGCAGAGCCATAGGCTGGCTTTCTTCTGCATCCGTACAGCAGGACATCCCTCGCTCTGCTGGGTGGGCACTGGGGCCTAAGGATGGGGTGTGGTCCCTCTCCATCCCAAAGCTCCCTTTGCCAGTGTCCTGAGAGATGCTGATTCTTAAGGTGGCTGTGTGGCTGGTGTGTGGGTGTGGGGTCTTCCTGTTCCACACATCTCATATTCTTTTCCACCAATGGAAAGACTGATGGGGAGTTTGCTAGAGGGAAAGTTAATGTCCCCCCTCCCCCCAATGTATACAACTACCTCCTCCCCCCATCCTAAAGGCTTATCCCAAGTAAAATTTCTGCACAAATGTCATTTCAAGCAAGGCCTCTAGCTTTGTTCCCTTTTATAGTAGCCTTCCTGCTTCTTCTGCCTTGAAATCCCAGATCCTGCCTTTATTTCCCTTTATCTCTGAAACTCTTAGGCCTACCTGCCTCCCAATTCTAGATTCTTCAAGAGACCACAGCTGAGCATCACCCTTTGTCCACTGCCAGTTCTTAACTCTGCCCCATCCGAGAGCCCCAGCTGATAGGGTAGCCCCTCCCTATAGGTAGTAGATGTTCCTCTTCATTAGTATGGCAGCCACCACCCAGCCCCTGGGTGGCTCTCTCTGCTGTGAATCCGGACTGCACTTTTATCAGTGTGGCTCTTATCACTGTTTGCCTTATAGATACTTTTGTGCTTAGTTTATCTTCCCTGCTGGCTCGGAGGTTCCCAGGTGGCTCACATCTGGTCTCCCACTCTGGTCAGCCCCACTGTGTGCAGCCAGCATGCCTCCAACACAGCAGAATTTCTCCCAACACTTGCCTCCCCGACTGACCCTGGCTGTGTCTGGTTCCTGGACTGCTGTGGTCAAATTCTTTGTCTCCTGTGAAGAGACTGTGTTCTGGGAATGGACTAGAAGCGCAGACCACTCCCACTGCAGAGAAACACAATGACTTGGAAGGGCCGATCTCGGAGGAGTGACTTTGCCAAATGACATTGGGACAGCACATTCCCTGCTGTGGAGATGACCAAGGCCTGGCTGTCCATTCTCCAGACGCAGGGCAGCTAGCTTTCCCCCTCTCTGTGAATACTCCAAGGGTAGAGAGTGGGATTGAGGAGCCCAGAGGTCTGAATTGCATGTATGGCTTTCCCTGAATTTGCTTGTGTGAGTTAAAAAGTTGAGTGGCTTTTCTTGATCTTGTTGTTTCTTATGGAATCTAAAATTCCTCAGCATATGCAAGATTCTTGGGGGGCATCTGGGCCCTATTATCTCAGTCTACCTCTCTGAGGAGTTATTCCTCATCCTAGCATTTCCAATCCTCTACATCCCCTTGAGTGGTTCCTAGTCTCTGTGTGCCTTTTCACCTCTTCCCTGGGGGAGACTGAGCTGGTCTGTCTTCCTGGTCTTGGCTGGAGGTTGGTCCCTCCAGCTTTGCATTGGCCTAATCTGACTTTCCACATGAAATGAGGCTTCTGTTTCCACATGCCTCCCTGCCAGACTGTGACTTCCCAGACGGTCAGGGCTAAATCCTATTTCTCTGTTCCCAATGATTCATACCCAGTTGGCACTTAGGAAAATGCTGTCTAGATGATGAGAAAGTGACCGCCAAGAGCCCTCCTTTGTTACAGTTCACTTTGGCCCCTTCTCCCTCACGGCCTTCCTCCATGTCCTGAGGCCTGTTTTCCTACCAGGCAGATTTCCTAAACAGCCCATCCGGTTGAGGCTTCCCAGCTTAATCTTTAAGAAGAGCCAGTAATGAAGTATGTGCAGTTATTTGTAGAGATTAGCAGAGGAAACATCTGTTGCTTTGGGAAGGGCAAGGATAGGCTTCTGAGCAGCGACATTTGTTGGTGACCAGGCAGGCCACCCAAGGTATCCATCAGGTATCTGCAGGCCAGTTCTTAGCTTAGCACAGAAGAGATCAATCCCTATGCACACAGTCACCCTGAAACTGCTTCTAGGACCCCCCCCCCCAGCCTCTAGGCCCCCAACAGCCATGTGGTCTTTGCACAGCCTCTCTTCAGGTCATGTGATTGATGTTTATTAAACTTGTACTAGATATCCAGGGAAGTTTTTGAATAGAGCTGGGGTAGATTCTCATCTGATTTGTTCTAAAATCTAATCTTAGGCTTTACTCATCTATTGACAGCTTCTTACAGTGTGTCACACGGAAAATAATGTTTGTAGTTCTTTTTTAAAGGTGCATTTAAATTATTTCATGTGCATGGGTGTTTTGCCTGCATGCATATCTGTGTGACATATGCATATCTTGTGCCCACAGAGACCTGAAGAGGGCATTGGATCTCCTAGAACTAAAGTTACAGATGGTTGTGAGCTGCCATGTGGGTGCTGGGAATTAAACCTGGGTCCTCTGGAAGAAAAGCAAGCACTCTTAACCTCTGAGCCATTTTTCCACTCCCTGTGGGTTTGTTTGTTTTGTTTCTTTAGAATTTAGAGACAGGCACATTTTGTCTTCCCTGGGAAGGTCGGCTGCTTTCTCTTTGATAACAAGAAGGAAAGTGGAGAAGGCAGTATTGTTCTCTTCCTGTTCTCTGCACCACACAGTGTATACACAGGGCTCACACACACACTGCGGACTACCTAGTGTTTTCCCCCAACATCCAGAGAAAGAAATGGAGACCTAGAGAGATCAGTTGATTTGATCAGATTCTGTTTGGAGTGGTACCATCCATTCTGTCTTACTCTCCCTATACCACACTGGTTTTGTTCTTGTTTTTTCTCTTACTGGCCAGAGACTTGCAAAGTAAGTTAGACTGGCTGGCCTAGTGAGCCTGGGCGCTGCCACTGTCTCTTCCTCCCTAGTGGTGACAGTACAAGCATATACCACCAAGCTTGGCTTTTTATATGGGTTCTGGAGATTATGCTGGGACTTTATATGTGCATGGAAGACACTAAGCCAAGCAGTGAGCTATCTCCCAGCCCCCTGGTTTTTGTTTTGTTTTCTGGGGACGAATTCTTACTGTGTAGCCCGGGCTGGTCTCAAAATCCTCTTGCTCCAGCCTACCAAATGCTGGAATTAAAAATACAAGCCATCATACCTGCATTATCTATATTCTTTTTTGGGGGGGGTGTTGAGTTTTTCTGGGTGAAGCTCTGGCTGTTCTGCAACTTGATTTGTAGAACAGTCTGTCCTGAAACTCACAGAGATCTGCCTGCTTCTGCCTCCTGAGTGCTGAGATTAAAGGTGTGTAACATCACCGCCTGACACTTTACATTTTATACGAGTCATTACAGTAAGTTTTTCTAAAATAGTGAACAGATATGAATTGAATATGATAAGCAGCATTTCACCCAATGCTCATGTCGACTCATAGTGTGGTTAGAAGTGAGTCCCCAGGGTGACTTCTGAGAAGAGTGGAATTTGAAGAACTTTTTTTTTTTTTTTTAAGAAATGAAAGATTTACTTTAGCTTATACTTTAGAAGATTCATTCTATTCTGTAAGAAAAGGGGGTGGGGAGCTGGAGAGATGGCTCAGAGGTTAAGAGCACTGACTATTCTTCCAGAGATCCTGAGTTCAATTCCCAGCAACCACATGGTGGCTCACAACCATCTGTAATGAAATATGGTGCCCTCTTCTTTACACTGTATACATAATAAATAAACAAATATTTTTAAAAAAGGGTTGGGGAGCAGAAAGGTCCCACCATGGTGGGCCAGTAACAGAGGGTAATGCTTAGGCAGAGTTTTGACCATAGCAATGATAAAGACATATGTAGGGCTTGGTTTAAACTCTTGGGAAGTTCCAAGACCCAGCCAGAGCAGGGTTTCTGGGGCAGGGAGGAGGAAATTGCTCCGAAACCTTCTGAGGGAGGCTGCTGAGAACTTCATCTGACAGTGCTGGAGTTGGGGGTGGGGGCTGCTGTGAAGACTGAGTGGCAAGGATTTGAAAAGAACTGATTTGCCCCAAGGCCACACTGCCAGTCGGTTGCCAAGGTCTCTTTGCCAGCCACATACACTGCTTCTTTTGGCTGGAATGAGTAAGTCTAAGGTGCTGACGTTCTTAGGCCCAGTGCGGAAAACACTGTGACAGACCTCTGCTAAGCCTTTATGGTGTGGACACAGAGCCGTGAGGAGGAGCGGATGGCATTCGCTGACATTACTCTCATCAACAATTGCCCTTTGCCAGAGGACAAAATGAAAGTTAACCAGCAGGCAGGGATCCGTTGACAGACAATGAAAACCCTAAACCACAACCTTGGGGAAAAGACAACATTGGGAAATTAGTGCAACCGCACCCGCCTTGTATTAAAAAGTCCTGCCTGTTCCACACAGCTTCCCCCCAAGTGACCTCACGCTGCCATCCCATCTCTCTCTATTGTGGAGAACAGAAGTTAAAATCAGGACCAGGGGTGGGGTGCAGCAGGGGAAACCCGGAGGCTGGTTCTGGCTCCCTGTTGGATGTACTGACCACCTCGAGGCATGGAAGCAGGTAGTCCTGCAGAAAGAATGCTGCTGTACGAGCCTGTCATGTTACATGGGCAGCTGAGTTGTCCTGTTCAAAGTATGCTTGTGGCTCAAAGTCACATTGTAAGCTGAACTGGGCACATAGGAGAACAAAAGGTTAGATCCTTTGGAACCTTTGGTCGTGACATTTTTACCTTACCTTATGTGTGTTTCTGCTAGGAGACATCTGGCTTAAAATATATTATTGGTTCACTGACATCCAAGACCCTGCAGCACAGGCCTGAAGGGAGGCGCATTTGACACATATTTTCTTTGCATGTCATAGCCTGTGCTCATTATAGCATTTTAAACAATGAAATTAACAAAACTCACAGATATGCAAAAAAGTGGCAGTAAACCAACTACAGAAGGGCGCTTGTTACAGTATGAGAGTGGAAACGTCACCTTGGTCTTCCTCAGTGGGGAAGCTGTACATCAGGCGACCCACTTTGCCATCTGCAGAAGTTTGTAAATGACCCAGAAGACATTAGGAGCCTTGACTGGGAGCTACAAGTAGATCTTTTTCTTTCTTTCTTTTTTTGAGTCTATTTTTATTTGTGTTTATGTGCGTGTGTCCATGTGAGCGCATTCCGCATGTGTGCTGTGCCTGAGGAGGCCAGAAGAGGGCGTTGAGAGCAGTGGCAGCGTGGAGGACATGGCCATCTCTTCCGCCTGAGAAGTGGGTCCTAGTGAATAGATGCATTCACAAGTGTGTAGTCCTCCAGCAATAGTGACCCTGCCATCTTAGACATCTGTCCACCTCAGGGGATCTTGCTGCATACACACTCACACACACACACACACAGACACACACACACAGACACACACACACGAGTGACAGCAGCCTAATGTATACACACACACACACACACACACACACACACACGCACACACACACACCCTCACACACACAGGATAGCAGCCTAGTATCCACCTATGACAGAACTGACCCTTGCTACAAGCTGCTGAGGGAAGGCTTTCACTCTAAGGAATGGTCTTTCCAAGGAGGTGTTCAGGCCAAGTTGGAGCTTCTTCAACTCAGACTCACAGCAGCCTTTTGAAAGATGCACCTGTGGACTCCTATTAAAAGTTCATGTGTCTCCAGATCATGTCTGCTCCTACTCCAGGGCTCGGTGCTTGCTTGGAGGGTGGCTCCTGGTAAGGCCTCCCCTCCTGGCTCTGCCTCAGCAAGCTGTTCCTTTCCTGTTCTTTTCTTTCTAGGATTTGGTCAGGCCCTAATATCCTCCTGGGCCCCTGAGGAGGACCCAAGGGACATGAGTGTCCTCTCAGAAGTGGGCACTGGGTAGCACTGGGTGGCCATTCCTGTGTCCTTCAAGAGAAACAGCTCCCCTTGGCCCAGGGGTAGGGTTGCGCTATGGTCAGACCCACACTTATCTCTCCCGAGGACTGGCACATACTTCCTCTTCTCTGCTCAAGGCTATAATTGCTTTTCTTGCTGCTTTGTAAGAACTGACTCTTCACTTGCGGTTTTTTTTCAATGAGGGAGAAAAACCAAACATTTTTTGCAATTAGACTTTTCCTCACTTGGGTAATCACACTGAAAAAAAAGCATTTAAGTCTTTTGAAAACCGCACATCAGTGAGGCTGGCGGGGTGGATGGTGGGGAGGCACATTCCATCAGCAGGGCCAGCCAGACACAGGCAATTCGGTGGGCTATAGCACAAGGAAACAGTGGTTTCACATTTATTTGGGGTTTGCTCTTTGCAGCATATTTCAATTAGTTCGTCAGTGTTGTGCATCTGACAGGCCAAACGTTTATTGTGGTTGGACCATCTGGGAGGTGGGAGGCCTACCGTCTTCCCTGTGGCAGTCGGTAACTACCAGTCTAAGGAAATTTGTTTGATGTGTTTAAGAACCCAACACTAAAACACCATTAATAACAAAAGCCTCCAGAGTTCCAAGATCACTTTTCCTTGCTCCGCCAAACAAAAGCCTCCAGAGTTCCAAGATCACTTTTCCTTGCTCCGCCATCAATTGGCATACATCACCTGAGACTTCATTTACCCCCGTGCTCCACATTTTCCAGTACAATGAAGCAAAGTCCTGAAGTAGCTTATTTAATTGGCCCAGAGCACAATTTGTATTAAGGTAGTGAAGAGCTTGCTAATTTACACTCGGCGCCACAGAGCCTAAGCATTAGCTGCTTGGGGTAGCAAGGGATGTGTGTCACGGATTCCTGCCATTAGCAATCAGCCGAGCTTCTAGCCCATGCAGTGACTGAGAGCTCTAGATTGATGTCAGTTCCCAGCCTTGGTGACTCACAGCAGCATCGTGAGTTTGTGGTACTGACCGCTGACCTGTGCTGTTTGTCCTGCACTCCTTGGCTAGCAGGGTATCATGTTTCCTGACTTCATTGCCCTTTGGTTATTCCAACCCTACCATGTCCTTTCCTGAAGAATATTCTGTCGGACTTTGCAGTAGGAGGCTAGGGGAGAGGAGGAATTTAGGAACACTGGGGAAATGCAAGAGTTCAACTTTCCACTTCCCTATCTCAGAGACCCAAGGGTCATAGGCTGAGCACAGGATGGGGAGTGGGAGTGTACCCAAGGACTGAACTAGGTAGATGCCAGCTCTTAAAATCTGAGAGGTCCTGTTCACCAGAGGCCGTGCTGGTGGCTAGTGCTGTGTGACTGCTACATGGGTACATTCTAGTGACATCCTGCCCATACTCACAAAGTTACTCTAGATTTCCTGCTACAGAGTCCTCTAGGAGGCTGCTCTTCTTTCTCTTGGAAACCTCCCATCCATCCACAGGGTACCCAAGTCTTACACTCACACACACACACACACACACACACACACACACACACACACACACACCACCTCTACCATCATTGCACATGTTTCCAGGGGCTGTAGCTTGTCTTAGACTTATCAGTACCTGTCAGAGTGACTTGGTGCTGACTTGGTGTCTTGGGTCTATCTGGGAGGCAGGGCTAAGGAGCTCTTGCCACTTGCCTTTGTGTTATGCTTCAGCCCCTGTCATGATGCTTGAAACTGTCACAAGGTCTGTGGACAACATGAAGGGATCAAGGTCACAATTGCTAATCATTTGTTCTTTCCCAGATGGGTTATGCTGCTTTTGCTTTTAATCCGTCAGTGTTTCCCAATCTGGTTGTGTCTAAATGGTACAGAGAACTTCGAAGTTTGTGTGTGATGCTTTTTTTTTTTTTTCCCCTAGAGGAAATAGAGTTCCTTTTCTGTTTGTTCTGAAGATTTAGCTTTCCAAAAAGAGGCCAAAGGGCTCTCTCTCTGCAGACTGACAGCAGATTCCTTGAGACAGGATCATATGCACTGGATCCTATCTGTTTATAGAATTTTGAGGCCAAATCCTCATTGTTGTCAAATCCTCCAGCCATGCACCCTGGAGGTCAGAGGTCAGGCACAGGGGTCTAGATGTCCTAAGAGGGGACCCTGTGACTCACAAGTCATGATTTAAACCCCAGCACTTAATACATTATACTGGCTCAGATTCCAGGCCTCCGGAGGGAGGTCCCTGATTCCGTCTTTGCCTGTTGGGTTGTTGCGTCATATTGCTGGGAGGTGAGTTAATAGGTGGTTTGTTTTTTCTACCCTGTAGGGAAAACACAATAGACCAGGGATCCTGGTATGTGCCGTCCTTTCTTCAGGGGCTTGAGATGGGACTTTGTAAAAAGTTCTGAATGAGCTAGGGCTTGTTCAGGAGGGGAGGGCAGGCTCCTCTGTCACCATCATTCTCCTGTGCTTGTTCTGTCTTCTTAGTCTCAGAGAAAGCATTGGACCCAGGGTTTTGTGAAGATGGAATGGGAGAGGAGGTGGAGGCTGTTGAGATGAGGAGCTCAGGGTCTGTCTGTGCCTGAGAAACAGAAGTCCACATGTAGGCCCAATGTAGGAACCTTGGACTCAGGCTCTGTGTTGTTTAGCTTTTCATCAGTTTGACATAAGCTAGAGTCATCTGAGAAGAAAGAATGTCAATGGAGGAATTAACTCCATCAGCCTGGCCTATAGGCAGATCGGGGTGGTGGGCATTTTCTGGATTGATTTAGAAGGGCTGGCCCACTATGAGTAAGCCATCCCTGGGCAGGCGGTCCCAGGTATATAGGAAAGCCAGCAGGGCAAGCCAGAAGGAGCAAGCCTGTAAATAGTGTTCATCCATGGCTTTTGCTTCGGTTCCTGCCCTGGATCTTCTTTATGATGGACTGTAAGCTCTCAGTGGAAGGGAACCCTTCCTCCCTGTCTTAGTCACTCTTCTATTGCTGTGGTGAGACACCATGACCAAGGCAACTATTTTAAGAGAAAACATTTAATTGTTGGTTTGCTTATAGTTCATTGTCATCATGGTGCAGAGTATGGAGGCAGGCAGGCAGGCAGGCTCTGGAGCAGTAGCTGAGAGCTACATCCTGATCTGTAAGCAGAGAGAGAGTGAGAGAGACTGACTAACTCTGGGCTTGACATTCAAAAGTCCACTTCCGGAGACACACATCCTCCAGCAATACCACACCTCCTAATCCTTCTAATCCTTTCAAACAGTGCCACTTCCTGGTGGCTAAGCATTCAAATATGAGTCTATGGGGGCATTCTTATTCAGACCATCACACTCCCCAAGTGTCTTTTAGTCCTGGTATATATCATAGCAGTAGAAAGAAAATTAGGACAGGCTACTTAGGAGTTGGGCGTTTCTCTGAATGCCCAGGCAGTGTGTTCAGAGCAGCAGCAGATACCCTATTGAGACTTCACTGATCATCCAAAGTCACACTTGCATTGCTGGTCTCTTCATTTAGCTCTTGGGGGTCTAGTTGCCCATTCAGATAGGACAGGCAGATTTATTATTTTAGGACTTTCCAGAGTGCCTGGGCTGGTTCTGAGCTCAGAGAAGTGATCTAGTTAAATCTCTAAGTGAAAGACCATTTGGGGATATATTCAAGGGTGTTTCAAAGTTCCAAGTTATAGGTGAGCCCCTCCAGAATGGCATGGCCTCGGGGTCACATATAATATGTACCAGAATTGCCTGCCTTTTTAGGGATGAACAACATTGTATAGATAGATATGCCACATTTTGTTTGGTTGTTTCTGGGTCAGGGAAGTGTTTTGGCTTTGGTTTATTTCTAGTTGAAAATGATACTGGACCAGGTGGCTGAGAGCTAGAGGTGGAATGGTCTTTGATAATCATACCTCCCTGTGGCTAAGCTTCTGTACCCACCTCTGAGGATGCTGGACAGGAGATGGTCTATGAGGGTGGCTCTGTACATGCAAACTCATTTGGTTGGGTGTATACTGGGTTTTCATGTCACAGGTATGAATGTTGGTATGCCTCAGTCTCACTATTAGGACATTCTGGAGGGGCTCACCTGTGACTTGGACCTATGAAGTCTCCTCCCCTTACTGAGGACCTGGAGCAGGTGCAGAAGGAGGCAGGTGTCCTGGATTTCAGTGGCCTGAGTTTTCGTTCATTCCTAATAAGTAATGGTAGGGAACAGTGGGGAGACATATCTGCTGGGTCACTGTCCTTTGGTACTCCAGGAAAGGTAGCCAAGAGGATGACATGACATCACCAGGGTAGCTGAGTGAGAACAGGAAATGAGTCTGGAATTCACAAATGTCACACTTGCTGTCATTACCCTGATTAACTTTTCATGTGCCTGAGGAGCAAGTGGCTTGGGAAGTCCATTATCAGTGGCCAGTGAGGTCAGTTGTGTTCCCCATTCATGATTCAGGATACTTAATGATTAACTCAGACCACGAAGAATGGCTAGTTGTATTCACCATGCTCTGCTGGAGAATTTTAAGGCTGTTTATAGATTTGCCATAACATAGTCATGCTGGGAATCCACGTAGAGAAGAGGAGGGAAGGACGACCCTGTCCAAGATCATACAGATGGAATTGCAGGTTGAGGCTAAGGGAGGAGGCATCCAGGAGAGAGAAACAGGTAACTTTTCTTTAGTCCTAGGTTAAATTTTTATTTATTTTTCTAGTTTTAAAAGCAAAATGACTTAGTGGTTAAGAGCATCGATTATCAGCATCCACATCAGGCACAACTGCCTGTAAGTCCAGCCGCAACAGGAGGACCAGCCATCTCTGACCACTTTGGACACCTACACTTACATGCATATACCCACTCACACACAGACACACAAATAAATCCAAGTAGTATATGCTCATGGTAAATTAACAAAGACTATCTAAAAGTCAAATAGTTTTGCGAAGGCTGTCACTAGATGAACCGTGTGTATTCACTGAATGGATATGTGATATAGGACAGGGCAGATTAATCTTGAGGTCATTATGCTAAATGATGCAAGTACTGCATGATTCTATCAAGGCAAGGTACTGAGAGAGTTTAGGTTCAGAGAACCAGAGTTGAACGGTGGTTCCAGATAGAGGCTGGGGTGAGGGTGATGGGAAGGTGTTCATAACAGGCAGAAGGCTTTGATGATATGGAACCTAGTCTGTAACATATCACACATGTGAAAATCTAAAGGGACAGAGCCCGTGGGAAGTAGTCTCATATTAAGAATGTTTTCAATCACTTAAAATAGGCTTTAAATCAGGCTGGAGAGAGGGCTCGGCAATAAGAGGGATTGACTGTTCTGGAGATCCAGGTTTGATTCCTAGCACCCACATGGTGGCACATAACCACATGAGTCCAGTCCCAGGGGATCTGATGACTTCCTCTAGCCTCTGAGCACACCAGGCATGTACATGGTGCACAGACATACATTTAGGCATAAAATTAAAGTTTAGTAAATAAAATGGCTTTAAATAATCAACTAGTTTTAGAATATGTAAATGAAAAGTGGTATTCCCTGGTTACGAACATTTAAAAAAAAAACAAAAAGCTTTCTTCCCTCCAGTGCTGAAGATGGAGAAGGGTACAGATTACACTAGGCAAGCGCTGTACTGCTGAGCCCTGTGCCCACCCCTGTTGGTTTTTTAGTGACAGCCAAAGCTGTGAGTTGGTTTGCTGGTGTGCTCAGCGCTCTTCTTAGAGGTCTCTGTTTCACCTTTGCAGTCTCCTGTGTGTGTGAGATGCTGGCTGCTGTGCTAGTGTCCAGCCTACACCACACAAACAGCTGCTTTTTCTACGTGCAAATGTCCATTCACAGAGATTCCCAAGCTAGCCTGCTCTTTCACACCCCTTTCAGTCCTGCCAAGCATGGTACCGTGTGCTTTTTGTGGCCTTTGTTCTATGTCATGCCCTTGCTGTACCGCACAGCTGCCTTTTTCAAAATTTGTATTATTTTATGTGAATTGGTGTTTTGCCTGCATGTATAACTGTGTAAGGGTGTCAGATCTTGGAATTACAGACAGTTGTTAGCTGCCATGTGGAAGTTGGGAATTGAACTCAGATCCTCAGGAAGAACAGTCAGTGAGCCATCTCTCCAGTCCCCCTCCCTTTTTAAAAAAAATTTATTTATTTCTTATGTATACCGTGTTTTGCTTGCATGCTTGTAGTCCAGAAGATGCTGGACTCATTACAGATGGTTGTGAGCCACCATGTGGTTGCTGGGAATTGAATTCAGGACCTCTGGAAGAGCAGCCAGTGCTCTTAACTTCTTAGCCATGCCTCCAGTCCCCTGCATAGGTGCCTTTTAAAGTCAGCCTGTTGTAGAGAAGAGAATGCTGAGGCCAAGGAGAAGGCAGTGCCCTCAGGCTCAGTGCCTTTTCATCTCAGGCGCTGGTCACCTGGCACCGAGCTCTGCACTGACCTGCTTTGGACAGCTTACCCTCTTCCATACTCATTTTGGGCTTGAGCAGATCTGGGGTTACCTACTAAGAGGCCTGCTGGGCTTTCTTCGTGGGAGCTGATCTGAGTATTGTGTGAGTTATGTCAGAGAGCAGTTGGGAACACAGAGAGAGAACATTCATTGTCAAGGCTGAGAGGCCCTCCATCAGCAGGCCTGGTGGGAGAGGGAGTGTGCCTGCACACGAGCAACATGCTGTTGATTATGGACCTGCCGGGGCCACTCACAGCTCATCTCCTGGGTGGGCAGACTATACTGTCAGCCTTCTAATGGCTCAAGGGCCTCTCCTGTTGAGATCTTGGTCCCCAAGCTTTTCAGAGTCCCAAGCAGCTAGAACTGGACAGTCAGGGCTTTTATCAGGTACAAGTTCTATTTTTAGCTCACTGCCTGTATCACTTTGTCACTATGGAGATCTCAGCTAGTGGCCCATAAGGATGCATGCCTCCGCTAGCAATGAGGACAGGGGTCCTGCTTTCTTCCTGGAACTTTTCAGGCAGGACCTTGGTCAGAACTAACTATCTCTCTCTCTCTCTCTCTCTCTCTCTCTCTCTCTCTCTCTCTCTCTCTCTCTCTCTCTGTTGGGAAGGAGAAGGGAGAGAGAGGGAAATCACCCATGCACATCACAGAGACAGACAGAGGATACAGTAATGGCAGATGAGCTGTCTGAGGTATGGCCCTGCGTATATACAGTGCCCACAGCTCTCTCATATTGGCTGGACTGCTCTAGGAGAGTCTGGACACCATATGGGGGGTGCCATCTGAATTTGGGGGTTGCTGTAGATCTTCATGCCTTCACAACAAGGATCCATACCCTACCTGCTTGGATCCGATGACATGATTGGGGAAACTGAGTCTGTGGTGAGGGATGAGTGTCATATGGCTGTTTGGACGTGTGTGAGCATGTGTATGTATGTATGTGTATGTGGTATATGTATATGTACGTGTTGCTAAGGTTGTCCTGGGAGAACATCTAGATCCCCCTATTCCATGTTTTTCTTTATTTTGTCATCTCCATTTGAAGGCAGAGAAGAGAAGGTTGAAGAGAAACCATGCTAGTACTTATTGTAAAAGATAATGCAAGGAAGGGGAAGCAGTCCATTCTAGACTATGACAGGACTCTGGAGCTGTTCTGGGGGATATGACACTAGACACAAGAGATCTTTTTGCACAATGGGGATAACTGAGGCTCAGAGAGAGGTTGAAGTATGTGTTCAGAGTCACACAGCCAGTGAGCCCAAGTGCAGGGACCTGAAATGAACCCTCTTGACTACACCAGCACTGTCCCGTGCCAAGAGTGGTTACCAGTCTCAAGTGGATATCTGGCCACTGTGGACCACGGAGCCACATCCTGTGGGTTGTATCTGTTCAGAGTCTTGGGCTTGTCTATGATCTTAAATCTTTAAAAATAAAGTAAAGCACGTGTTAGAGGATGTGGAGGAGTTGGCGGGATGAGAAATGCTGCAGCAGCTGTGGAGACCAGGCCAGCTGCCACATGACCAGTGGGTCCACTGCATAGGCTATCCTTAGAGGGGTGAAAGCAGAGGCCAAAAGGAGAACAGCTCGGACTTCCCATCAGATAAATAGAACATGGTCCATGCATATGGTAGAGCATTTAGCTATAAAAAGGAATGAAGCGTTAACACACCACACGGGGATGAAGCTTTGAAAGAAGCCAGCCACACGAGGTCAGTAGCATGTGACGCCACTCAGTGTCAGCTCCCAGACCAGGGATTCGAAGGAGAATGGTAAGTTAGCAGGGGCTGGTATGGAAGGGAGCTGGGAACTGTTGTTCAGAGGATGATGAAATGTTCTAGAATCGCAGCAGTGACTGCACAACCTTGTGCTTGCACTAAAGGCTAATGGACTATAAACTTGAAATGGCGAAATGGTGAAAGAAAGCAAATAGAAAACTCAAGCTTGTGGGCTCAGCACAGATATTCTTAGAACCTCCAGTGCTCGTAGGGCTAGACGATGCCTCACTGTGTTTATGAAGGCATGGAGGAGGCAGAGTTCACATCTGTGGCCTGCCTGAGACCTCCTGCACGGCAGGGCTCCAGGTTCTTCTGCAAGGGCAGTCCTGGCAGTTAACAGCCTCATGCACGTGTGAACAACATCTGTCTCTGTGGAGCACTTCTGCACCTGACATTGGGCATGTCCTTTTATGGCTCTCGTTTGCTCTCTGCAAGTGGAAAGATAAATACCTTTTCAAAGAGCAGATGCCAGCTGCCCACGGTCCCTGCCTAGGTCCCCAGCTGCAGAGTGGGTGGGAGATAGCACTGCTGGGGGCACAGGATGCTGGCTAGGACATTGGATGTGGGTGATGTAGACAGCTTGGGGAATCTTGCTGCACACCTCCTGGGGGGCTTTGAGTGGGTCCCTCAGAACCTTTGTGTTCTTTCCTGCTTCTGGCTGGCCGAAGCAGGTGGATGAGCATGCAGCTAGGCTTGGCCAGGCCGCCAGTCTTTCCGTGAGTTTTCACAGTTGACTGAGTCTGCTTTTCTCACCAGGACCTCAAGTACAGGAAGACAAGACAGGCAGCAGGGAGAGACTAGTGCTCACGGCAGGGGGAAAGTTTCCACATGGAACTGGGCTCTCTCTGGCTCCTGATCCCCTAAAGGGCAAACTCCAGGGCTGATCTCTCTTGTGTCTTTTTGATCTTAGCTGAGTACTAACAATTGGGTGACTTCCAATACCCAGAGTCTATTGCACACAGTCGGAAGTCCAAATGCTGGATGAACTGTGCCCTTCTTGATGCTGCAGGGACATTCTGCCCCAGGTCCCCTCCTAGATGCTGCTGGCTGGCATTTGCAGACTCACAGCTACACTGTGTCTTGTCATCACATGGATTTTATCCCTTTCATGTCATTCTTCTTTCATCATTTTAAACCTTATTTATTTTATTGTGTATGCATATGTACATACGCATGTCCATTCCCTGGCACACATGTGGAGGTCAGATGGCAACTTGGGGACTTGATTCTTTTCATCCTGGGGATCAAGCCCGGCTCATCTGTCTTGGTGCAGTCCCTTTACCTGCTAAGGCCTCTTGCCAGCTCAAAAGCTAGTTCTTCAGTCTTTGTTTTTTTGTGGGTTTTTGTTGTTGTTGTTTTCTTTTGACAGTACTAGGGGTTGAATTTAGAATCTGATGTGTGCTAGGCATATGTTCTACAACTAGAAGAAGACCAAGCCCTGTGATTGTTCTCATTTATTTATTTATTTGTTTGTTTGTTTATTATGTATACAGTGTACAGAAGAGGGTATCAGATCTAACCACCATGTGGTCGCTGGGAACTGAACTCAGGACCTCTGGAAGAACAGTCAGTGTCCCCAACCTCTGAGCCATCCGTCCAGCCCAACTAAATCCAGTGACACTTGAACGACATACGTCACTGTGACCTCACCTTAGCTAATTATATCTTCAAAGACCATGTGTCCAAAGCAGTTTTTCTGAGAAGAAACTGAACTTGGGATGACACTACTCAGCTCTGTAGCTGTGACCAAATGAGCATGAGCAGAGATCCTTGCATATGTGCTCAAGCAGGGACATCTCTCCTGTAAGGGTGGGTGGTTCCAGGCTCTCCCCTTTTCCCCGCCCCACTTCTCTGAGCCTAGCATAGTGACCACCTTCAGATTCAGCCCCTGTTCTAGCGAGGAGCCCTGATGCTTATTTCAGGTGGTATGTTCTCTGCCTTTCTGCTTGTGACCTCCGAGTCTTACTGGGGCCTCTTCCCTTTCCTTTGGAGCCGAGAGGGAGATTGGCATGGCTCTGTGACTTTGGACAGATCAGCTCTCTCTTGGAACCTCAGCATCCGCTACAAATGGACTCTAACTGGCTGCTGTCCACCATCCCCTTCGGTCTGTAATTATTCCCTGTTTCCCAGCTGAGAAAATCGTAGACAAGAAGTATGCCTTGGAGCTCCTGAGACTGGACTCCAGTCCAAAGGCTGTCATTCTCACCTCTTTGCCCAATTCTCTGTGCCACCTCCTGCAGGGAACCCTCTGTGACTAGCTTGATATGTGTGTAGGGTCCTCACTGTTTCCTGTATGTGGTTCACCGACTCACAAGGGCTAGCTGGCTGTCCCCATGGTGTGCAGGCGTGTGCACATTTGTGTGCCTGCAGCGGTCTCCCTGCCCCCTTTCCTCTTGTTCTCTAACATGGGCAGGAGTTCTTTCCTTCTTTGCACCGCTCCATGTTTCCCAAGTAGAGTGTCCAGCCCCGGGCTTGTTACAGCCCTGTAAACATAAAGGGTGATTAAATACTAAGTGAGCTGTGGAAAGAAGAGGGAGGGCGGCTACCAAAACCACAGAGGTGATTCGGGGAAGGCTTTGATTACGTTTATGTTTTTTACTCTGAAAGACAGAAACTGAGGGGAATAACATCACCCATCAGTGCTTACCCCTCCTCATGAACTAGCCAAATGCAGAATCAGGCCTGAGCTGCTTCTGGGCATTGCAGAAAGGCAGGCAGGGTCCCGGGACTAAGTGCAGCTAGAGACATGAAATGTCTGTAAATATTGTTTCAAGGCAAATGCCCTTTATTATTCCTTCGTTTTTTAATATTTATTTTTATTTTATGTGCATTGGCGTTTTGCTTGCATGTGTAACTGTCAGATCTTGGAATTACAGACAGTTGTTAGCTGCTGTGTGGATGCCAGGAACTGAACTCAGGTCCTCTGGAAGAACAGTCAGTGCTCTTTTTTTTTTTTTTTTTCTTTTCTTTTAAACTTTATTTATTTATTTACCTTGGCGTTTGCCTGGAACTGGAACTACAGACAGTTGTTAGCTGCCATGTGGGTGCTGGGAATCGAACCCGGGTCCTCTGGAAGAGCAGACGGTGCTCTTAACCGCTGAGCCATCTCTCCAGCCCCCCAGTCCGTGCTCTTAATCGCTGAACCTAACAAAAGGCCCCAGCCCTTTGTTATTTCAAACACTCCTCTCTGCAGTCACTTGTCTAGATTCAAACATTACAATGGTTTGGAACAGAGAAGTACATGTAACTCTTAGAAAGGCAGTTTTCAAAATTAATTAAAAATTAATGTTTTGAGTAGATACACTTGTCTTAGGTTTGTAAAGTAGATAAACTGGAATATGACAAGTGGTAAGTAGCCAGACAATATGGCGGTCAGCTAGAAGATAAGTAAACAACTGCCATCACCTTCCAGTGTGTCAGCAGAAACTGGCTGGTGACCTTGGGGTGGAAGAGCCCTCTGACACCTATTGCTTAGATGTCAGGACATGGGAGGGAACATTTTTTAGTTAACAAGAGTGACACTCAGGCAATTCAGGCAGCTGCCTCCCTGGGACCCTTAGAAAACAGGAACAGTGATGTGCAGGGTATATTGCAGACTTCTCCAGATCTCCCAATGGAATGATTCTGATGAGTCTCCAAGAATGTTCTAGAATATATTTGTGCACCATTAAGTCATTATTACAGAAGCCAGATGTCCATTATCTCAGTCCCAGATGATGAATGCAATTCTGGGAAAGATAAGCTATATCCCAGAGTGGGTCTAGAATGTCTGATTGGCTTTGAGGTTCCCTACCTTGGCATCCTAGTGTCACTGTGTAGGCCGGCACATTGTACAGTGTATCTAGGAGGGTCAGGAGAGAAGAGCAGAATAAATTACAACCTCTCACCAGAAGGCAGAGCTCAGCTACTGCCCCAGCATCATCTACATGAGAGCACCTTGTTAGCCAGCCCATCACATTTCTTAGCCATTTCCATATCTTTCTCAAAAGCATTTCTTGCCTTTTTTTTAATTATAAAAAGTCTCATTTTTTATCCCCTCATTCAAACTCCCTTCCCCCTCCCGCCCCTCCAGACAGATCCAGTTTCCTCACCCCAACATCAAGACTGAGTCAGGTGTTCCTCTGGAGGGAATGGGCTCCAAAGTGCCAGTCCAAGGTGTTTCAGATCCCCAGCTGTTCAGTGGTTGCAGTTTGCAGCTTGGGAATGCTTTGCTTTTTGTTTAAAGTCCACTGATGAGTGAATACATCCCCTGCTTATCTCTCTGAGTTTGTGATACCTCCTCGCTCAGAAGGATATTCTCCAAATCCATCCATTTGCCTGCAAATTTTAGGATATCATTTTTCTTACTGCTGAGTAGTACTCCATTGTGTAGATGTACCACAGTTTGTTAATCCATTCTTTAGTTGATGGGTATCTAGGTTGTTTCCAGGTTTTTGCTATTACAAATAATGCTGCTATGAACATAGATGAGCTAATACCTTTGGAATGTGAATGTGCATCTTTAGGGTATATACCCAGAAGTGGTATTGCTGGATCCTTGGGGAGATTGATTCCCAGTTTTCTGAGAAACTGACATACTGCATTCCAGAGTGGCTGAACAAGCTTACACTTCCACCAACAATGGAGGAGTGTTCCCCTTGCTCCGAAACCTCTCCAGTATAGGCTGTCATCTATGTCTTTTATCTTAGCCAATCTGACAGGTGTAAGGTGGTATCTCGAAGTTGTTTTGATTTGCACTCCTCTGATGGCTAAAGATGTTGAACACTTTTTCAAGTGCCTTTCAGCCATTTGTAATTCTTCTGCTGGAAATTCCCTTTTTAGATCTGAACCCTATTTTTTGATTGGATTATTCAAGGTTTTGGGCTCTAGTTTCTTTAGTTCTCTATATATTTTAGAGATCAGTCCTCTGTCACTTGTAGGGTTGGTAAAAATCTTTTCCCATTCTGTAGGCTATCATTTTGTCTTATTGACAGTGTCCTTGGCTTTACAGAAGCTTCTCAGCTTCAAGAGATCCCACTTATTGATTGTTGTTCTTAGTGTTTGTGCCACTGGTGTTATATTTAGGAAGTGGTTGCCTGTGCGAATGCATTGGAGGGTATTTCTCACTTTCTTTTCTATCAAGTTCAATGTGGCTGGGTTTATGTTGAGGTCTTTGATCCACTTGGATTTGAGTTTTGTACAGGGTGATAGATTTGGATCTATTTGCATTTTTTTACACACTACCATCTAGCTGTGGCAACACCATTTGTTGAAGATACTATGTTATTTCCATTGAGTATTTTGGGCCTCTTTGTTGAAGATCAGGTGTTCATAGGTTTTTGGGCTCTTGCCTGTCTTTTAACTAGTAGGAGCCACTAGAGGTAGTTTAGCTGATGGCTAGATCATGTGACTGAAGGGAGCCATGGGATGATAGGAAATGTTCCCTCATCACAGGCGAGGCTGTTCTCTGAGGCCTCAGATGAGTGCTGAGTGTGTGCCCTCTCTCAGGCTGACACCACTGGGATCCTGTGCTTCCTTCCTCAGTGGTCTTACCCCCACTCTAGTTTTCTCACTCACACCTACCCTCTTTCTTTCTTTCTTTCTTTCTTTCTTCCTTCCTTCCTTTCTTTTCTCTTCTTTTGTTTTCTTTTTTTAAAGATCTATTTATTTATTATGTATGCAGTATACCGAAGAGGGTACCAGATGTCATCATAGATGGCTGTGAGCCACCATGTGGATGCTGAGAATTGAACCCCGGTCCTCTGGAAGAACATCAGTGCTCTTAACCTCTGAGCCATCTCTCCAGCCCACATCTACCCTATTTCATCAGAAGATGTCTGTTGCCACCCCGGGGAGCCCCTGTGGTTGCCATGGGACTGAGGTCCTGTGTCATAGCTTTCTCCAAATCCATATGGTGACTGGCTAGTCAGCCTAGTAGGGGCTGCTGCCATCCTGCTTGGCCAGCCTGTGAGTAGGACAGAGTTGGAGGTGACTATGCAGTTCTTCATCTAGGCATTCTGTAATCCAGGAGAGTCCCCAGAATTGAATCAGCTCATGGAGAGTTTGGTGGTTGATTCAGTTCTGTTTTCTGAGTGTTTTGGCTCATTGAATGAAGCTCGCAGAATTAGTTCATAAATGTTGCAAATGCATTTTGAAGTTATTTGAACCACTCGTTATTTTCTTTGCATGTTGCTCCTGCTTCCTTCCCATTCCCTCACCTTTCTTTCTGATCCCCTCCTAGATAGGGGTTGGGGGTCAAGACAGGGTTCCATGTAGCTCAGGCTGCTCTCAGACTTGTAATGTAGCCTGGCTTGGTCTACCTTGATCCTCCTCCCAACTCCTGGGATTGCAGGTGTGTGCTACCACATCCAGCTTTGTTCTGCTATTTCAGAACAGGCATCAAATGTCAGCGTTTTAAGGTAATTATTAAACATCAGCCACTGTAAAGGTCGATTACTTGCACCATTGGTACCATGTGTCACCTTTAATATCCTAATCCTTATTCATGCCTCCGGATCCATTCCAGTTCTGTGACCTTGCCTGCTCTAACAACTCCAGACTTAGAGTTTTCTAGTATCCAAAGAACACAATTGTTCCAGTGTTTTTCTTTGCTATTCATTAATCATTTGCTCACTCATTCATTTTTAAAAAACATATGGCAAAACGTTGAAAAAATTGTGCATGGCACATAACTAAAGATAAATTTGATTATGTCTGTGATTTATGGAACTAACATACTCTATAGAAGCAATAGAATAGTCAGGAAGACCTGTTTTTTTTTTTTTCTAAAAATTTCTTAGATAAACAATGCATTTTATACTTGATAGCAACATGAGAAGCATCTGTGTGCCAATGCCAGACTTCTTGCTACCCCTGTCTCAATATCTTAGTTTTTCTCTCCAGGGACAATGATAGCTCTCTGTGTATGTGTGTGTGTGTCTGTGTGTGTGTGTGTGTGTGTATAGCTGTATATATATTTGTTTGTGTATATGTGTGTTTATGTGTTATCCATGTTTGAGTGTGTTTGTGTTTATATATGCATGTGTGTGTGTCTGTGTGTGTGTGTATAGCTGTATATATATTTGCTTGTGTATATGTGTGTTTATGTGTTATCCATGTTTGAGTGTGTTTGTGTTTATATATGCATGTGTGTGTGTCTGTGTGTGTGTGTATAGCTGTATATATATTTGCTTGTGTATATGTGTGTTTATGTGTTATCCATGTTTGAGTGTGTTTGTGTTTATATATGCATGTGTGCTTGTGAGTGCTTATTCTGTATATGTGTATGCATGCATGTTTATATGTGCTTATCTGTGCCTGTATGTTTGTCTGTGTTTGCATATATGTTTATGTATGAATATGTATATGTGTGTTCTTTCCAAGACATCTTCTGCATATATCAATATATTGCTTTACAGAACAGAAATAGCTGCCTACTGTTATGCATTGCATTTTGAACTTAGTGGGGTGTAAGTTGCCAAGAGAGCTGATGTTGGTACATTTAGCGCTGCCAGATTCCTCAGGTAACTTTGTGTTCTGCAGATGGGCCCTACTGGGGATGGGGATGGGTGGAGTTTAGGGTCGTGCTAAGAGATGGGAAGCAAGGATACTATACCAGGCTACTGGCTGTCACAGTTCTCATACAGATCTGTGGGACACAGTTGCAGAGGCTGCGTGGCCAAGCCAGTGGGGTATTTTCCTTCTGCTTGGGACTGTTGTGACTGGATTGCTCTCACAAAAGCAGTGTTAGCCTGCATCACAGGATATGGAATGTGAATGTGAGGGGTTGATTTTTAAACTCAAAACCTCAGGCAAGAAAAGAAGTTTTAAGTAAAATGAAAATCTGAGGCAAGTCTTGGCTGAAAGGCTTGTCCACTTTAGAAGGCAGGCTGCAGCCAGCCGGCAAACTGCCCTGCCCATTAGGCCCATGTGTGCACAACAGAGGAGACCCTTGATGCCCAGGAGCCTTGTCTTCAGACTAGCCTGGAGTAGTGGGAGGCAGAAAAGGGTTTCCTTGGTCTCTCCTCTGGGAGTTTGTCCATTACAGATTATCTAGGAAACAGGTGGGGCTTTCTGGGTCCCCAGTGGTCTGGCCTGATAACAGTTTTCTTCTAGAAAAACATATTTAGGGGGCTGGAGAGATGGCTCAGTGGTTAAGAGCGCCGTCTGCTCTTCCAGAGGACTCGGGTTCGATTCCCAGCACCCACATGGCAGCTAACAACTGTCTGTAGTTCCAGTTCCAGGCAAACACCAAGACAAATAAATAAAATAAATAAATAAAGTTTTTTTTTAAAAAAAAAAAGAAAGAAAAACATATTTAGGGGAGTCCCATATGTACCTAGGGAGACCTTCAACAAGCTTGGGTTGCACAGACCTGTAAACTTAAAACTAATTTTCCAAATAAGGTCTTTGTAAAGTGCTAGAGTTCACAGTGGGGCTGGTTAGGGCCGGATGGTTAGTGTGTGTTTAATGAGGACAGAGTGCAGTTTGGAGGATGAAGACACTGGAGAGTGGAGGGTGGTGGCAGCCTAGATCACACAACATGACAAATGAACTTAGTGCCACTGCACTGTACCCTTGAAAATAGTCAATACAGCCAGGCAGGGGTGGTGCATGCCTTTAGTCCCAGCACTCAGGAGGCAGAGGCAGGTGAATCCGTGAGTTCAGGGCCAGCCTGGTTTACAGCGTGAGCTCCAGGACAGCCAGGGCTGTTACACAGAGAAACCCTATCTTAACTGCCTACCCACACCCCTCCAAAGGAAATGGTCAATGTAGTAAATGTCCCATCTGTGTAAACCACATGCCAAAGCCACAGCTCACTAGTGCCTTCCTCTTTAACCAAAAGGTCAGGAAGAAGTAGAGAGAGGCCAATCTGAAGAGGAGACAGAAAGAAAGCTGCCTCAGCTTAGCCCACCTTCATTGGTGAGAGCTTGGCCAGCCCCCGAGCTCATTTTCCTGGGGGAAAATCAGTGATACAAGAGCCAAAGAAGGAGCCCCAGAAAGAGAGTAAGTAGTTGGGCCAGCCAGCCCTCCATGGCTCGAGGTCCTGTGCCCTATCAGGGAAGCAAGCTGCCTAATTCTACTGTGTCTGCAGCGGTGGTTCCAGCCTGGCACAGGTGAAGTGCCTGGTGACCCGGGTATAGTCTTCCACGTGACTTTCCTGTTTCCCAAAGGACTCCTATAACATTTGTGAAGAGCATTTTCCTGGTTTTTCTAGATGCAGCTGAGCAGAGCAGGGGTATGTTTAGAACCTCACAGTGGCTTAGAACAGCTGTGCATGGGCACTCGCCTCTGCTGGGCTATGCGGGCCCCTCACAGCTGCCTACCCTGCTGAGGTGCTCGGTGTTCTGTCAGGGGACAGTGCCACTCAGCCTCAGTGCTGTGCTACGGTCAGCTGTGCACTCATTCAGGATGAACAGGAATTGTCCCTGATGTGAATGGGACTCTACACCTCTGGCAGGTCTTCTGTCCACAGGAGAGGAAAGAGAAAAGCAAAGGAAAGACCAATGACCTTCCCTGGCGTGTTTGGACACAGAGAGACCCCTGATCTGAGTTAGCTCATCCCAGCACTCAGGAAGTAGTTAGAATAATATGGTTATTTTATAGCCGAAACAGATTCCAGGAAGCTGGTACCACCCCAAACTTGTACAGCCCCCCTCTGCAGGGGCTGTCAGAACTAGCAGACTACAGTGCATTTATTTTGTGATCTCATAACACTCCTGTTGTGAGTTTTTCTTTATTTTTTTTTAAATATTTATTTTTATTTTTTATGTGGATTGGTGTTTTGCCTGCATGTATAACTGTGTAAGGGTGTCAGATCTTGGAATTTAGCTGCCATGTGGATGCTGGGAATTGAAGTCAGGTCCTCTGGAAGAGCAGTCAGTGCTCTGAACCGCTGAGCCATCTCTCCAGCCCTATTTCTTTCTTTTTGAATTTAACTTTATCTTATGTATATTGGTGTTGTGCTATGGGTGTCAGGTCCGCTGGAACTGGAATTACAGACAATTGTCAGCTGCCATGTGGATGCTAGGAATTGAACCCGGGTCCTCTGGAAGAGCAGACAGTGCTCTTAACTGCTGAGCCTTCTCTCCAGCCCCTGTTTCTTTATTTTTGAGACAGGGTGTTGCTCTATTCCAGGCTAGCCTGGAATTCTCTGTCAGACTAGCTTTGAACTTGGGGTCTTCTTGCCTCAGCCTCTGAAGTTCTAGGAATACAAGTATGAGCCGCCATGTGTGGGGCTTGTTTTATGATACTCTATTAAGACCATCATTATTTGTGGATGTTCTGAAATGAGTAAGCTTTCTGTGCTTCAAGAATGAATTGAAGATTCTGCCCACTGTTTCCTCACTGCCCTGAAGAACAGAACCAGCTCTGGAGAAGACTCTCTCCCTTCATACAGCAGTTTCCTTTCACTTCTTTGTTTCCTTTCTGTTTGAGACAGTGTCTCGCTATGTAACTTAGTCTGGCCCTAGTCTGCCACTGGGGACTCATTGTGGGACCCTGGCTGGCCTTGGCTTCCTGTGTCTCGGCCTCCCAGGTGCTGGAACCGCAGTGGGATACAACCATATCTAGCTTTGTGCAGGTCACTTGAGACTGCAGGTAGAACAAGTTTTGCTGTGGGCTCATAGGTGAAGGAGCATGCATGACCAGGCTTTTGCCTGCTAGTACACCTCAGGGAAGCCCATGCCAGCGACTGAAGTAAACCCCAGCTGGCCGCGTGGGCCATGGACAAGCGGCTCCCCTTGACTCACCAGCTGTCAGGGAGATAACATGACTTGCCACATTCACGGGGCGATGTGATCAGCACTGCCACAGCCTCCTCATGTGGGTGGCAAGCATGAGCTTCTCATTAAGAAAATTGCTACTTTAGAACAGGCTCTGAAAAGACCTTTTTTTGCCTTTACTAAAATTAAGAAAATAATAATAAAACAACCCACCCAACACCCTAAACTTAAAAAAAAAAAAAAAAGAAAAGAAAAAAAAAAAAAAAAAAAAACTTGACGTCAACCAAGAAAAAAGAAATCTATACAGGTCCAGTTAGAACTTGGCAGAGACAGGGACAGAGCAAAGAAGAAATTCTCACTGGGCGAGGCTAATACTGCTGTCCTCCTCTCGCTGCCGTTGTAGAGAGACAGAAATTGCTTTCAGACAGACAACTGAATTGATTTGCTCTGAGACCTTCCAGCCATCCCAGAGGTCCTCCTGCTGGCTGGCCACATGAAATCTGCTTTGGAACACTTGACTACTGAAGAGACTCTTGGAACTTGACTGACATGAATGCTGAGCTCAGTTACATCAGAGATGGAAGCCACCTTCCTGGGACCTTGCTCCCAAGCTGCAGATGACTGAGGCTGCCTGTGGGCATGAGCCACAGAGACATAAACAGGAGACGGCCTCTCTAGTTCTCCATGGAAGAGAGTGGTGGGCTGCCATTTCAGTCTCTATGTAAGTTCAGGCAAGGGCCATGTGTTGACAATACTTTACATATCCAGTAGCCAGATGGTCCAAACAACCCATCAGTGGGGTGGTATGTAAATATTTCCCATCATTGCCACAGTGCGCTGTGTTGATACTAGCCAGGATGAAGAACAACCGTGAGGACCCGATAGCCAGGCTGGCCACAGGCAGGCCTGCAAAGCTACCTCCGACACCCTGGAGGCTCCAGGCAAGTGTGGTCTCTGGCTATTCCTCCCTAGAAACTCAGGCCCCACGAGGCACCATATTCTCCGTAGCTCTTCACCAACACAAGGTCCCCTTCTCAGGAGCCACTGCTTTCCAGCTGTTTTACTCTTTATTTTGTTTGTCAAGGAGCACGTAGCTAAGTTTTTCTTTCCATTCCATTGATTACAGATTGCCCTCAATTAGGAGCCTTGGTTTAGGTGTTTGTTTCCATCTCATGTAGTGAACATATGGCATAAGGCTGTTGGAACCAGGTAGTAGAGACTATCATGGATGAAGTTCCTATCATGTGCTTATACTATGAAGTTGTTCTGTGTCCAATCTCCCTGGATTATCAACTTAGATATTATCAATCAACTTCCTAGTCTTATTTGCTTTTCACAGTAGAGTTTCGTGAGTGAGTGAGTGTGTGTGTGTGTGTGTGTGTGTGTGTGTGTGTGTGTGTGTAGGGTGTGGTGGGTGGCTCACTGTATAGCTTATGCTGGTTTCAAATTTACCATGTTCTTACCTCACCCTCTCAGCTAGTGTTACAGGCATTCACCCCTTGCCGGGCCTTATTGTCATTCCTGTTGATCATCGAATTGGATGCCGGTTTCCATACAGCCAATCAGGGACCTGCGGTTCTTTCACACTGTTCTGCCATTCCCTGAGGCTCCACTGGACTTCTCTCTGGCTGTCAGTCCGCTGGCTGCTTAGTTGGGGCTGGCAAGGGGGAATGTGCAGTACTGTGCATGCTCTAAGCCCATGCCCACCTGGAGTCTACTTGGGATTTAGTTGTGCATCACACTCCCTTCTGTTAGAATTGTGGGACTGTGGATGTTGGAGCTGTGTAGACATGCTTTTTAGAGAGCATTTAAGTCACATTCACACTGAGAAGATGAAGAAACTGAGTCTCAGACAGTATTGCTGACTGACACCGACTCTCCAGCCGGGACTCTGTTCTCAGCCCCACGTTAAGGATCACCTGTTACACACAGGACACCACCGGTGTCACTCTCCAACCATGTTCAGGTCCCCACTCTGGACAGTGCAACACATGACAAAGAAGAAGTAGAGTTAGTCAGCGGATGGCCTGGCTGCTTCCCCAGATCATTAGAGATTCTCGGCTGCGGTGCAGCTATGGGACCTCAGCACCCACCCCGCTGGGATGCCGAGAGTGGAAAGTCACTCTCTTCCCAAGCCTGGCTGAAGCAATGGCTCCTCTTAGTGACTCATGTGTTTGAAGAGGACAAAAGGCCCTCCCTGTGCAACTCCCTCAGCTACACCATAGTTGTCTGGTGCTGCCTAACAGTGGCTGGCCCCAGACTCTCATGTGTCAGCCTCTTATACATTTGCTCCTGAGGTGACAGTAACGTAACAGCGACACTTATGCTCACTGGTGTGACTTGGGCTGGAGGCCCCACTTCCAAGCCGGCCCAACTCCCATGACAGAAGGACCTTGTTAGTGCTTGGCATCACCAGCAGGGGCTTCCTGCTTGTATCCGCTTCCCATCCTAGGCCAGGCTTCTCCCAGCTCACTGACCTCCAGGGAGCTGCTTTCTCCAGAGAAAGAGAAAGGGCTGCCTCTTGTAGTTTCTTTTCTTATTTTTCCCCCTCTGTGGTAGTATATATAAAACATGCAGTTGAGCATCTGACTATTCTAAAGTGGGCAGTGGTGGTGCACATCTTTAATCTCAGCACTCAGGACATAGAGGCAGGAAGATGTCTGTGAGTTTGAGACCAGCCTGGTTTATAGAGCTAGTTTCAGGACAGCTAGAGCTATTATACAAAGAAACCCTGTCTTGAAAAAAATCAAGGGAAAAAAAACCTCTTGTAAAGTGTGCAGAAGAGTGGTATTACATTATCCTTATTGTTGGGTACCAGTTCACCCATTAAACAGCCTCATCTGTAACAGAGACTCACTGATCACGTCTGTCTGTCTCCCTAGTACCCTGCTTTTAGCCTCTGGACCTTCATTCTGCTTTCCCTCTATATCAGTCTGACCACCCTAGTTACCTCTTAGAATGGATAATATTTATTTTCTTATGACTGGCTTAATTCACTTGGCAGAATGTTTTCAGGGATTATAGAATAAATTTCCTTCTTTCTCCACAGTGGATGTGCACTGTATTGATGACCACATTTTGCTTATCTGAAACTCCCTCCTTGGATACTGGGGCTCCTCCCACCTTCTGACTGTGGGATGTCATGCTACCATGAATCTAGGTAGACACACCTGTTCGCATACCTGCCTTTGGTTTTTAGCCAGGCTTCCCAAGATGGAGGTTCAAACCTGGCACAGTGTCACTTCTAACCCCCCTCTATTGGTTAGAGCAGCTCAAAGGGCCATTCAACAGGGGACATCACAAAGCTCTGAATTCTTGAAGGCCATTAAAGTTGCAGTCTGCCATAAGCACTCTGGGAAAGGTCTTTGTGGACCTGTTCAGAGCTGGCACTGCTGACAGATTCCTCTAGAGCATACAGGTTCCCCCGGTAGGCTCTCTGAGACAGGGTTCTGGTGGATCATGTCAGGCCATTCCCTAGTGGTTCCTCTTGGAGAAGGCCACAGTCTCCCACTGGCACTGTTTTGTGTTGCAAAGGCTGTACCTCTCATTACATAATCTGTTATTCTGTGCTGCACTAGGCCCTGGTTACTTGTCAGGAGTTTCTAAAAGCCAGCTGAATCAGCTCCAGGCAACTGGGGGTGCTGCCTCTCCCTCATAGTATTAGTCACTCTGTACTTAGCTAAATTTAACTTTTTATCATCCAAATGATATTTTTGTGGGCTTGGGATTTTACATAATGCTACCAACTGCTGCAGGCTAAGAATTTCTCTTTTTCTGCTATGTGTTCATGTGTGTGTGTGTGTGTGTGTGTGTACTGGATTTTTTCCCCATGAACTCTTGCACTCTCAAGGAAACATTGCTGGGTCCCTTTTCATTGGCTCTGCCTTCCCAGCTCCTGGTATCATGCTTCAGCTCTGCGCTCACCATCTCCCAGTTGGGAGGAGAGGAGTTCCTCATGGTTTCCCGGTGGCCACTCATGCTTCTGTCTGCACTTGAGGGCTCTCCACTGTCTGCAGCATGCCGGGCCTGAGAAAGAGCAGCAGCTCAACTCTGGAGCAGTGTGATGGGTGAGCACACACAGAAGATGAAGCTGTGAGAGCCAAGCCATGAGATGCTCAGCCAACCTGCCCAGACATGGGGTCCCAAAGGCGGGCTCTTCCTGGTATCAGATGGGGACATGGTGAAAGGCCAGGAACTAGTCTCCTGGAGAACATAGAGACCCAGCTCTCAAAAGAACTGTGGCATGGTGGCACCCACCTTTAATTCCAGCACTCAGGAGGCAGAAGCAGGATGATCTCTGAATTAGTTTCTAGCCTCATCTACATAATGAGTTCAAAGCCAGCCAGGGTTACATAGTGAGACCCTATCTCAAGGATGGGGGAAAAAGTAGAGCTGGAACGGTATGTGGGGAACTGCGCACACTGCTCAGCCTCTGACTGTCTGAGTCCTTGCTTAGAAGTGTCTGTGTGGTGGCCCTCACTTCAAGGTCTAGTGTGCGCCCATGTGTCTATGAATAGTGAAGGTCTCAGGGAAAGGGCCCAGGAAGATGCTAAGTGGTTGTTCTCAGACTCATTCTTGTAGCTGTGCCAACTCTTCACTAGTGTTTATTCTCTCTGATAAGAAAGCCAAGTCCCAGACAGCCTCAGCAACTCACTAGGCTTCCGATCCTGTATGTGGTAGAGCCTGACATCAGAGCCCATCTGTCTACAGGCCTCCCCTAGAGAGCAGCTTGGTCCCATTGCTTCTTCTAGGCCAAGTGCAGCCCAGAGTAGAGTACCCGTATGGGACCCATACTTAGTCCTGGGTACTTACTCTCCCTGGCCTGATGTGGTCACCAAGTTTCTCCAGACACTCTGGGACCAAGAGAGCAACTCGTCTCACTCAGTACCCAGTATGTCTGTTGAGTTTTGATAGTTTTAAAAATGCAAATGTATTTTTTTCCTTGGTTTAAATGAAGTGGCTGACATTGGCCTGGGAATATAGCTCAGTTGTGAGCATTTGCCTAGCGTGCATGAGTCCCCAGGATTAATAACCAATGCAACAACAAACAAGCAAACTAAATTATATATTTTATTTAAAGATTAAGAAAGATTGGAAACATGTTCACACAAAAACTTGTCCATAAGCATTCAGAGCAGTTTCTCCACAGTTGCCAACAATGTCCAGTTGTCAAACGGCAGATGGACAGATGCGAAAATGGGTTCTCTCCATTCAGCAGAGTGTTGCTCAGTCATAAGAAGGGATGGAGTAAGCGGAGAATATGGTTCAGAGGCAGAAAGGTGGCCTGGCATTTGTGAGACTTTGAGTTCAGTCACGGGCACTGAAAAAAAAATTAAAAATTCAAACATTAAAAAAAGGAAGAACAGGGGGCTGGAGAGATGGCTCAGAGGTTAAGAGCACTGACTGTTCTTCCAGAGGTCCTGAGTTAATTCCCAGCAACCACATGGTGGCTCACAACCAGATATGATGATATCCTATACCCTCTTCTGTATGCTGTATGCATAATAAATAAAAAAATCTTTAAAAAATGATTTTTTTTTAAAAAAAAAGGAAGAACATACTGCCACTTGCTGTGGTCTCTGAAAACACAACCCTAGAAAAAGAAGCCAGACGTGAAAGGGCCGCATACTTTATGATTCCACTGATGCGAAATGTCTAAAATAGGCAAATCTATATAGACAGAAAGCAAATTAGTGGTCCCCAAGGGCTGGGACGGAAGAGAGAGTGGGAAGTGAACCTCATTGACACTGGGTTTCTTTGAAGGGTGACAGAAATGTCACAGACTAAGATATCATAATGACCGCACAGCCATGTAAATGGACCACCAGTAAGCACTAACGATAGCAACTGTGCTTTCAAAGGGTGAGCTTTGTGGCATTGTAGGGTTTATGTAAATTCTAAAAAATTAGTGGCCCTGCTTCCCCATGGCCCCGGACAGTTTGCTTTGGAACCACCTGCCTCAGTATCCATGTCAACGGGGGGGTGGAGACAGCAGAGCTGGTGGCTTCAGCCTCTACCCACCCGTAGTTTCCAGCCGGGGCCAGCTTGAGGCATGCCAGCGTCTGGGCAAGGGAGCTACTTGGCGCCCCACCAACCCGGTATGCTTTAAGTGTTTGTTTGACATTTATTTAGTGGGGATGAGGAGAGACTGATAGTCTATTAATGGAAACCATATAAAGAAACAGATTCCATTTACCAGGTTTACTTCCACTGACTGAAACAGCAGCAGGGGTCTGAAAACTTTTTAGGAAAGTAATTCCAACTCTTTTTTTTTTTTTTTTTTTTTTTTTTTTTTTTTTTTTTTTTTTTTTTTTTTTTTTTTTTTTTTTTTTTTTTTTTTTTTTTTTTTTTTTTAACTTTATTTATTTATTTATCTTGGTGTTTGCCTGGAACTGGAACTACAGACAGTTGTGAGCTGCCATGTGGGTGCTGGGAATTGAACCCGGGTCCTCTGGAAGAGCAGACGGTGCTCTTAACCGCTGAGCCATCTCTCCAGCCCCAGTAATTCCAACTCTTGCTGTACTTGTCTCTCTAACAGGTTTGGTTTGGTTTTCTTTTTTCTCTCCCCTGAAATTTTCCACATCTTTGAGGGGCATTCTAGAGATTCAGGTTTAACACTTGAGCAAATGTTTTCTTCTTGCTCCTAAGAATAGCAGCACACGCTGTATTATCTGAGTGTGGACCTCAGCTCCTGCCTGGGGTCATGACTACCTTCCTGTGGAGCAGGCAGGCAACAGATTTCAGTAAGGGGACGCTTCACCTCTCCCTGTGTATGCTCCAGGCCGTCGAGAGGAACTTGGGTTGACTAGTATTGTATTTTGTTTCATTCTAACAGGGCTCTTGCACCCGTCCTGAGCTCTGTTCTGCAAGTGACTGTCATGAGGCCTACTTAACCTGGTGCTACATGCATCTCAGATCTCGGGCGGACTTGGTCAGGGGCGTAAGTCCCCACCTCATCCCTTCTTGCTTTTTTCTGTCCCAGAGTGCTTCTTTTCTCTAGTCTCTGCCAGTCACTGTTGGCCTTTTCACCCAGAGGGAGACTGAGCGTAGAATGGAGGGGCTTACCTGCCTAAACTGGCTTTACCACCCTCCAAGGTGTTACCATGGCAAAACCTCATTCCTCCCCACAATCCCTTACCTCGAGTGTGGGGACACTAAGATGACCTCATAGCTGTTGAGAAGTGTGGCAGTGAAGGCTAAGAATCAGGACGGGATAGCTGTGTGGAGCTGGGGAAGCTGCAGCACCAGGCGTGTGGAGAATGAACTGGGCAGCCTGAGCAGCTGCCCCTACTGGGCTGTGGGGAATCCGGGATGTTCTGTTGGCTCAGGGGTCAGTATAAGGATGCCTACATGAGCACGAGGGTCAGAGGCACTGCTGAGGAGCTTGTGTCTGAAGGCCAGCCCAGAAGTTGCTCGCTCCCTCACCACGGTGTTCCCTAGGGTGTAGGATGGGCAGTGTGGGTGGTGTGTGAAGAGCCGCCGTTCGTTCCTGCAGCCTCACCTCCCACCACTGTGCATCACTAGCTCCCTGCAATCCCATTCCCCCTTTCTCTCCTCGGGCTCTGGCTGACTGTGATGCTCACTGACAGTTCATCCCTTTGGCATCCTGGTCCTCTGTCCAGTGTCCCTGGGGTTTTATACTTACTTCTGTCAGGACTGGTGTCTGACATCAGCCTTTGAACTAGAACTGTCCTGGACTTGGTTTTTGGTCCCTGAAACATTCTAGTGTCTGTCTTGCTGGGATCTGCAGGGGAGATCATGGAGGGCCTCTTAGGTAGCTGCCTGTTCCTAGGCACAGGGAAGTGGGCTCTTAAACGGGTCTGGCAGGTGAGGACTAGCCTTGAGCTGTGATGTGGACCTGGGCATTCTCAGCTTCCTGTAGCAGCCCTGGGCTGAGCAGTGGCTTTATTGGTCCTTGTGGATATTCTGTTGTCTGTATGGCCAGTTGGACCTGGGGCTCCCAGAAAATCCAGTTCTTTCATTTCTTTTAAAATCTTGTTTTATGAGTTTATCTCTGGCCTCTGGGTCCTCAGTAGGAGTGGGCATCTGTTTCTAACATGTCTAAGGGTCTTAGAGGTTTACTGGCAAGACTGGAGGCCACCTGCATTTTACAACCAAGTCTCCAGCCAAGTGTCTCCCAACTCCTTCCTGCTTTGCCTAGTTTTCCAGCTGTCCCTCCCCTCCCCCACCCATGGCCTGATGTCCTCCAATCCCAACAGGGTCCTGAGTAAAAACCGTAGGCCAGAAGCCAAGAGCTCTGGTCACTTATAAGAAGGCAGCTGCATGCTGGCGGTTCAGTTTCCACTCCTTGTGCAGTTTCCCGACTGGACAGTGTGGAGGTATATCCATCCATCACTGGTTCTGAGTCAGGCGTTTCGTCCTGTCATACACACCCTTCGGCCCTCTTGCTTCACTAAGGCCTTGGGGCTGATACTGCTCAGGCTGAGGCTGGCTCTGCAACTCCCCTGTTGATTGGTATAGAGTAATGAAGAGCTCAGGTGACTCATGTCTTCTACTTTTGGGTTTCTCCCTGCAGGATGCTGACACATGTGTCCTGGTCCCGACTCCCTTCTGTGGACAAACTGATCATCCCTCCTCCTGTGGTGGAGACATCGACAGAGCTGCTCAGATCCCCAGGTAAGGACCAACTACTTGTGCAGTGGCCCTGCCTTCCTGCCCAGCCCTTGGCAGGCTACTGGGGCCTTTGCCATCTCTTTCCTCCCTTAAAACCCTCTGATTGCTCTGGTAGATATCGATCTATTGATCAAGTGAAAATATCTTGATTAATTGGAGAGGTTGGTGACCGATAAGGTATGGGTCAGGGTAGGTAGGAGTTTTGACTTGAAGGTGACTTCTTCCTGGCTGGGGACCCAGTGACCCTCTGGCCTCTTCGAAGAGCCAAGGTTGGGTTGTTTACACACACACACACACACACACACACCCCATTGTCCACAAGCTTCAGCAGTGACCCAGAAACTTAGGTTTTGTCCCTCTGAACCCACTCAGCTTCTTGTCCGTTTTGTTTCCTAGACAACATCTCCTCTGACCTGTTGTTTTCCATGAAGGCCTCTAGTGGATAGGACAGGTAGGGTGACTTTCCTTTCCTCCCTAGTTTCCCATAGACTGACCGCTTTGGGGTTGCAGAGGCTGCACATCCTCCTAGGAAAGAAAACTGGGAGTGGGAAGGCTCGCTGGCCCCAGCCTCTGCTCTGGCCATTTGACTTCATCTTACTTGAGGGAGCTGGCATCGTGGGTGTTAGACTCAGTCACATGGCTGGCCAGCAGCAGGCTTGAGATCTGACCCACATCCAGACCCGGAGCACACAGCCCAGTTCTCAAATGCGATGCCTGGGCCTTTGAGTTCTGCTCTGACTTGCTTTTGGTTCCTTCCCTCTGGACCCCTTCCTCAGGGGGAGCTCCCAGGGCACAGGCTGCCTCTGGCTTCTGCTTGCAGGCTGGCACCAAGAACTGTTCTTTTCTCTAATTGCTCATTTTCTTCACTTGCCAAGAAAAGGCCTCCAAGTGCTAAGGAGAGAGCTGCTATGTTATGTTTTTTGTTTTGTTTTGTTTTGTACTTCACTCTCTAAGGTGTCTGCGCAGGAGGGGTTAAGGTTAGGGACATCAGAGTACTCAGTCCCAACTCATGGCTGCTGTGGTCAGGTCTGAGCCCCACGGTTGGACATGTGCTAGTGCCATCAACATTAGACAGGCCCCCAGGGAACCCTGCCCTGAAGGAGCTGAATGTTGATGTCACCTCTTGGTGCTCAGAGGGACCCTGCCCCTGCTTTGGCTTGGGGCCTCCACTTCCTGTTTCCTTTCTTACAGGAAGGGGCTCTTTCCTGCTTAGCAGCTGCCATCAGTGAGGAGTTCTCAGAGGTGATGGCTAGAGCCTGCCTGCACAGGGTTCTCAGGGACTTCCCTACGTCACTTCTGTATCCCGCAAACATGTCTCAAATACTTGATGTACGTTAGGTGTGCTGTACCTATTGTACCAGCCTATGAACACAGAAGAGGGGGTGCTGTTCCAGGTGCCAGGGATGCAGCTGTGAACAAAGCAGACAGGAGCCCCCGTGTGAGCCATTTGCATCTGGTACATCCTGGGCTGTGCCAGTGTCTTGAAGTGTCCTCTGCCCACTGTTTACCCACTTCCTGTCTTCCCCGCACCGGAGCCCATTTCAAGTACTTCCTTGTAAGCCCCCAACCCATACTAAGCCACCCTTCCTTTTCATACTGTCCCAGTTGGCTGCTGTACCGCTGATAAGATTATTGTCACCGTGAGCTCTGATGCCTTTGTGTGCCTGTGTGCTGCTGTCAGTCAGTCCAAGGGCTTTTTAACAGGTGAGACTTTACACCTCTCACTGCCTCAGCTTGTCCTGCAAACCCAGATCTGGAGCACAACAGGCCCGAAGGGGATGATTACATTTGCTCACTGCAGGCCTCTGAGCTGCCCTGGAAGTTTGTAGTAACATGATGGGCATAGAACTCTGAGCAGAAGGCAAGTCTCTGGGTGGACAGCAGCCCTGTCAGGGGTGACTACGAACAGGAATGCTCCCCCTGGCCTCCTGTCCCAGGGTGAGGAAGGAAAGGGCTCAGCAGTTTATTTTTAGACATGCTTCTTGCTCCAAAGGAACATCAAGCTCTTTCCTTCCAGAAGGGTGGTGGGCTGGAGGGCCCGGCAGGACAACTGGCTTGTTTCTAGGCAGCCTGGCATCGTCTACATTTGCCTGGCCCGGAGGCAGGGCATCACAGAGAGTCTGTCCCAAAGAGGGTCCCAGCTGGGGAGAGCATTAGCTCTCAGCAAGTTGAACATGCTTCATTCTGAGTGGCGTAGTAGAGCTCTTAGCCTTAGACACTGACTGTACTTCAGTGTCCTTGAGACTAGAGTGCAGCAAGGCGCACCTCCGTTACTGGCCTTCCTGGCTTCCTTCCGACTTCCTGGTGTAGGCTCAGCCTGGGAGGGGTACTTCCTGCCATTGTCTGTGTGACAGTCCTCTGGAAGATCATTGTGTCCTCCAGAGGAAGAGGCAGGAAGGACCTCAGAACACAGCAGTAATGGACACACAGTCTGTCCATTTCCCTTACCCTTTTCTGGACCTGAGCTGGAGCCAGGACCTAGGTGGCTGTGTCACCTGGGCAGCTGAACCTATGTGACACAGTTTCTCATCTCTGTTTGTGGTCAGCCTTGTCCCCATGTGAAAAGTTGGTCAGTTTATTCCCTTAGGTCCAGGCCACATCACAGCCCAGAACAGGAGAGGATAGAATAGAAAGGGCTAAATGACTTGACCTGGAGTGGAGGCCCCACCCTGAGGTCTCTGAGCGTCAAAAGCTTGTCCTCGGTTCTCTGCTTTCCCGACACTGCTGGTGAAGAGCTGGTGAGATCTGATGGCCTTGCCATGCTGGGTCCAGCTCTGCACGTGCCCCTGCTGGTTTGTCCTGACTGTGTTCTTGTGGTCTGAGGGGCTACTCTGACTCATATCAACAGTCTACAGGACATGGACTTTGCCACAAACTCCCAAGATCCCACTTCTTCTCTGCCTCTAGGCCTCCCTGGCCCTGGTTTGTGCTCCTCCAAGGACAGTCTTTTCTACTATCCTTGGGTCCAACATTAGTTCCTGCAGATGAGCTTTATATCCAGCCAGGTGGTAGATCTGGCTGCTGCTTCTCTATCCATTGTGCAGGGTTACCTGCTGCCGTATGCTCTGTGTCTGTTACTAGGGTAATCGACTGTCATGAGAAAAGGTTTGGGTGGCTGGTGATTTTAAAGGATCCAGTCTGTGACTGGTAGTTCTTGTTGCTTTTAGATCCACGCTAAGTCCCATATCATGGTGCTGCATGTGACAAAGCAGATCTCTTCCCTCAAGGCCAGGAATGATAGACAGGAGAAGAGAAAGGAGATGAGGTCTTTTTTTTCCCTTTGAAGGCAAGTCCTCAGGGTCCTAAGACCTCCCACTAGGCCATACCTCTCAAGCACATCTAACATCTCTCAATAACATTGCAAAAATAGCACAGTCGTTCGGGATGGTCAACAAACTAGAAAGTAAGGCCTGGGAATACAGCTTGTTGATGGAGCGGGGCCTCACAAGCATGAGGCCCTGTATTTCGAGAGGTGGGGAGAGGGAGGGAGGAGGGGAGAGAAGGATCTGAGAGAGACTGTCTGAAACTGACTGGGGCTAGAGAGTGAGCCAAGGGAAGAATAGTGAGGGAGAGGAGGTCAGAGAATGAGAGGGCATGGCCCTGAGGCTGGCATTAAGGCCTTGACCTTGAGTTGGAGTGGTGTGAAGCCATGGAAGCATTTAGACAGTCGAGGACCAGGATCTGCCTGTGGCTGCTGTTGTGAACAACAGTCTGGAGGGGTGGAGGGAAGAAGCAGGAAGAGCCCGGGGAGAACTGTAGCAAAGGGAGGTGGGTGCTTGGATCTAGGAATGGCTGTTGAACACCAGGTCTGTCTTCAAGTAGACCTGGAAGGACTCTTGAGGCTTTAATCCACATTTAGAAGAAGGTTCTTATAGCCTTGGAGGACCCAGGAGACATTCTGATCTGACTTTTAATGTAACCTGTGGGAAAACCGAAGCCCAATAAAGGAGGTTTTGTGTTCAAATTCAAGCTGATTAGTCACAGAGCCAAGAGTTGGGATTCTGGAATCCAAGTCTAATAGTTTGCAGCTGAGCTGGGTGGTTCCCTAGAGAAGGTCTGTGCAGGCATATGAGCCACAGACGAAAGGGCCAGCCCCACACTGCTACAGCTGAGCAGTGGGTCTGGCAGTGCCTGCAGCGCTGTGGGTGGTAGCCTCTGCTCTGGGCAGGGCCCGAGGCTTTACACGCTGAAGGCTCTTGGCACTCCAGGCCTACAGCAGCGCTCTCTGGGCCATTGCCCAAAATCTGACTCTAGTTGGATTGCAGTGTTTGTGATATCTGAGGCCTTGGGCAAATCGAAGCCAAAGATCACGGTGCTCTTCATTCAGCTTCTGCCGAGGGAAGGGCAGAGGCCAGGGAGAGACCTTCCTGCCCTCTAGGAACTGACAGGTCAGCCAAAGTGTGTGTGGTAGAGGTGGGGCAGAGTGTCCGTGTTTGCAGCATGTTCAAGACTGGCCAAGGTCAGGGGATAATTGATCTAAGGTATGAAACAGCCTCCACAGCCTCCGGACACCCCAGTGTGCACTGCCAGAGCTCATGTCTACCATGGTGCGTCTCTTCAATCTTAGCTCTCACCTGTTGTAATAAAGGGACGTAGAAGGCCACTGTGTCACTGGGAATGGCCATCACTTTAACCAGGAGGACTTGCTGTACTCCTGATATCATTTCTCTTCTGTGTCTCCTTGCTGTCTCTTCCGACACTCTGTTTCTAATGACAACCTTTACAGTGCTCTCTAGTTGGTGGATAGAAGACACCTGTGCTGTCCCCCAGGTTAAAAAAATAGAACCTGGGTGTCCTAGCCCTGAGAGGGGGGAGGGCCACCTGGAGAAGGTAGAGGAAGGCCTTATTTCTGTTCTCCTGAGGAAGTCTGAGTCCACAGACCTAAGTGGAAGCAAACATCCGGATTGATTTTCCTTTGTGTTGTTTAACTCAGCCTGTTCCGTTGGCCGCATACAGACAGACTGTTGGGGAGCAACATGGAACCGGCCTTACAGACTGCCTCTGGCTCCTGCCCTTTGCTCTCATGGACAATCTGGCAGTCACAGGACATGGCTAAGAACATGGTCCCATAGGCAGAGCAGCAGGGCCAGCTACTGGGTGGTAGGGAGGGCTGGCCAGACTCCAGGCTTTTGTGTACAACAAGCTTCTGGAAAAGCAGTTGCTGGCACCTTCCCTTGGGTAGGAGTGAGGGCAGCACAGCAACCAGAGACACTTTCTGCGCTGAAAGTGTGGCTGAGCATGGGGGATAGGGCTGTAACTGCACTCGGGAGGCCGCACTGAGAATTGCAAGTTCAGTGCCAACACTGAGTACTCTGTCTCCAAGCAAAACAAAATAAAACTCCAGCAAACAAAACCAAAGACAGGCTCCATGTCCAAAGGACTGTGGGGCTGTGACAACACACCCTCCAGCTCCCCTGCATCCTCCTCCAGGCTGCAGCCCCTGCAACAGTCTCCTGTGCTGGCCTGCAGCATCTGACATGCTTTGCCCAGAGATCCTCTGCCACTTCTGCTGGGACTCTTAGGTATAGACTGGTGCTCTATCCCCGTGACTGGGATCCCCCAAAGCTGGCTACTGTTTTCCTTGGGACTTACCCCTCTCTTGGCTTGTGTCTTCTATGAAAAGGGTGCTTTACCTCTGGATTGAAGAGTGGCCTCAATAGGCCGATCATTAGTCCAGCATGAATTCAGTGTGCTCTGTGCTGGAGCTGTTCCAGAAGTATAAAGAAGCTGGGGCTGTAGCATGTGGGGCTGTGGGGAGGCATCCTCTACTCTTTGGAGAGTGCTTCCCCTCAGGGTCTGAGCTCCTCTAGACCCTGCTGTCCTTCACCTGAGCATTGTTCTCTCCCACCTGTCATTCAGGGGACAGGTGACCTGAGGAGAGGGTCATGCCCATCCCCTGGTATTTCACTGTGCCCTGGAGTTCATGAAAGCACAAGTCAGGGAGTGTACTGGTGGCATCTCAGCAGGGGACCTTCTGCATCACCAGCCACCCAGCTCTGGCCTATCAGATGTCCCCCTCGAGGCACATCTGATGTCACAGGTGTCCTTTCAAAAACTTGATTTTTAATTAGCTTGCAGAGGACTAGCTTTGCATGCACAGCTCATTCGGTTCATTCTTCTCTTTCTCTTCAGCCTTCTTTCTCATCTGTACCTTTACCCCGGCACTCTTCCCTTCCGCTGGAAATAATAGGCTTGCTAGGGGTGGGGAGTGGGAGAGCAGCTGGGGAGGATCGCAGGATAGTTTAGACTGGAAAACAAGAGCACCAGCCAGGAGCCAGCAAGTGCCCCGCAGTGAACCTTCCTTCATAGTGTGCTGGCCAATCTTGGGATACCTCAGAGCTGAGGTCCCCTCAGCTCTCTGTGCCTCACTTTGTCCATCTGGGAGATAAGGCAGTATCAGGGATTACTGTAATTCTCTGTGAGGACCAAGCAGGTCAGCATCTGTGGGGTCCTGGGACCAAATTGTACAGTGTCAGCTGCTATGATTGTTCCAACCTGCCTGCTGTGCTCTTTATGGAGCTGGTCTTCGAGGAGCTGCCTTTCCTCTCTCTCCTTCTTTCTTCCTTTCCTTTTTTCTTTCTTTCTTCCGTTCTTCTTTCCTTCCTCATTTTTTTAAACTTATTTATTTATTTGCCTTGGTGTTTGCCTGGAACTGGAACTACAGACAGTTGTTAGCTGCCATGTGGATGCTGGGAATCGAACCCGGGTCCTCTGGAAGAACAGACGGTGCTCTTAACTGCTGAGCCATCTCTCCAGCCCCCTTCCTCATTTTATTTGGGAGGGGGGCAAGGTCTCACCATGTAGCCCTGGCTGGCATAGAGTTCTTTATGTAGATCAGGCTGGCCTTGAACTCACACAGAGATTCTCCTGCCTCTTCCTCCTGCATGGTGGGATTAAAGACATACAATACCATTCCTGACTTGTAATTTTTTTTTTTTAAGGAAAAAAGAAAAAGAGATAGAAAGAAAGAAGCCTCCTGGGGAGCCCCAGCATTGTAGGACTGAATGGCCACCAGCCTACAAGCAGGTCTCCTCCCTTGCTGCTGGCTCTGTTGACAGACCCCAGCAGCAGCTCTGGTGAGGCAGATTGAGAGGGTACTCAGATCTGCCTTTGCTTGGGCACCATCCTGGCGTGTTGTTGTTATATAATGACAGCTCTAGGTGAACATTAAGGTTGGAATTAGTTGATGCTCTCATCTGGCCAGGCAGTGGGATCCAGTGAGGTAGAAGAATATCCTCTGGGATGGAGGGACAGATGTAGATTGGAGCTTGTGATTCGTGGCTGGAGAGGCCTGTGTGCAGCTGGGTCAGCGAGAAGGCAACAGTTATCTGACTGATGGGGGACGTTCTCCGAGAAGAGGGAACAGTTGAACTGGGCTTTGAGGAGTGCAGATGAGTTCCCTGGGAGAGAAGGGGAAGGAGATGGAATGCACAATCAGTCCTTTAGTGCTCAAAGTTCTTGTTGTGTTTGGAGTTTTAGGACATGCCCGGTTGTGAAGTATGAGGTTAGAGGATGGCAGGACAAGCAGATAGATGCTAGCAGAGACTTGATACAATGGGATTCAAGGAACTCACTGCCCTTAGGGCTATTTCTGTGGTCCTCATAGGCTTGCTACTAGGAGGAAGGAATCTCAGGTCTCCATCCTTAGCCTGGCTCTCCACTGTGATGGGGCCTGCTGACACCCTGCCCTGCCTGTATCTTTAGCCCCTGGTTATGGTCCTAACATACCCCTGAAGCTCCTCTTGGCCTATTCCAGGCCTCTCCAGCACCTACAACCCACTCTCAGATCACTGTAGACCAGCCCTCTCTCCCCATGGAAGAACATCATTTGTTTTTTTTTTTTTTTTAACTTTATTTATTTATTTATTTGCCTTGGTGTTTTGCCTGGAACTGGAACTACAGACAGTTGTTAGCTGCCATGTGGGTGCTGGGAATCGAACCCGGGTCCTCTGGAAGAGCAGATGGTGCTCTTAACCCCTGAGCCATCTCTTCAGCCCCCCCTTTTTTTTTTTAAAAAAAAAAAAAAAACCTTTATTTATTTATTTATTTGCCTTGGTGTTTGCCTGGAACTGGAACTACAGACAGTTGTGAGCTGCCATGTGGGTGCTGGGAATTGAACCCTGGTCCTCTGGAAGAGCAGTCAGTGCTCTTAACCACTGAGCCATCTCTCCAGCCCCAAGAACATCATTTGTATGGGATCTCAGAGTATTACTTCTCTGGACGAGCCTAGAATACCGTGTCATTAGGTTCTGACCCCAGATGTTAGGCCTTTAAAATGCTGAGCCTTAACCCACCATGCCCTTAGTGGTGGAGCAGGGGCTTGTCTCTGAACTGAAGGATCAGCCCTTTGGAGACCTTATTTCCAACTGGGAGGGCCTTAGTTCAACACTGAGGTTCAAGAAGTAGAGCAGGAGCCCTCATGGTTCTGGCTAGCAGGACTGTCTGTCTGTCCATGCATCTTCTTTCCACTTGAGGTGGAAAGGTATTGGGTATATAAGAAGCAGGACCCAGTTTCCCCCACCCCCCCCACAGGCACATGGCAGATTTGATCTGAGGGTCAAGCAGGAGGGCTGTTCCCCAGGGTAGCAGTGACCTGCTTTCATTGAGCCCAGACCTGCTGCCTTAGTTCTCCGCTCCTTTCCCATTAGCACACTGACGTCAAGAAAGCGTGTCACCTTCGGTCTCCCCTCAGCCTGGCAGCTGTGACATATCGGTTCAGACGTGTCCCCTGCCTCCCTACAGAGGGCTAAGGCCAGCAGGGAAAGAGGGATTATGTTGTTCCCATCTGTCTCCAACTGTCTGCCAGGCCACATCCAGCTGTTCCCCATTCCCCACTGCCAAGAGGCAGATGTTGGGGTGAGGTCAGCCTGGGATCTGGGGACCTGCCCATCAGCTTCACGTGAATGTCTTCAAGGCTATTTCTGGCCTTGCCATTATCCCAACAGCTTCAAGTGATAAATATAGACACAGATTGAAAAGCCCCAGTGGCAGGCAGGCAGGCAGGCAGGCAGGCAGCATTGGGGGAGCGTGTGGACGGGGGCTTGACTATAAATAAGTCTGTTGGAACACCTCCCCAGCCATGCCACCACTGCTGCTGCCAGGCCAGCATGCTTGTGTGTGTGTGTGTGCACTCAGAGAGATCCACTCCCTCCCCAACTCCCTGCCTGAGCACGCTTGTTCCTGTGGGTCATGGGTACAGAAGGGGTGGAGGGATGTTCCACTAAAGAAAGGGAAGAAATAGGGGCTGTGGACTGCTCAGGTCTTCTTCAGCACTAAGTGACCATTGTTGAAAGGAAATAGCACATGATCCAGCAAGAGGATCCTGGGGACAGCCACATGGCATGGGAAATATATTATGCTAAAATGGTGCCTTCAGTCCGCTCAGCTTCTCTTGGGAAGAGAGAGGCTGGCCGGGGCAGCACTCCTGCTGCACACGATCACCTACTCATTAGGTGCCGTTTCTCTGGTTTTGCCCTTCCTAGATCCGTCCTCTTTATGAGGACACAGCTTTGTTTATTTCTGCCCATCTCCCACCCCCATGTTCTCACTGCCAGACCCCAGGCCAGCTCACCAGGAGGCCCTAGTTTGGGCTGAGCTTGCACAGGCAGAATTGCAGCTGTTTGTTCCCTGACCTGTATCTGTGCGCCCCCCCCCCATGCCTGTCTCCATCTTCCTGCCTTTCTTGGCATCCTGTGCTTCCTCTCCTTTTGCCTTCCCCTCCCTGTCTTCCCCCCCTCCGCCTCCTCTCAGCCAGAAGCAATTACCTGGGGCTGCTGGATGGGGAGTTATGCTGCGCTCTAGAGATGCTTCACTTCTTGTGGAAAAGATGAAAGTCGGTGAGCTGGCAAGGATCCTGGGAGCTCACCATGAAGAAAGTTCCATGGCTATGCAGTCACCAATCATGGGAAGTGATGCCCTGGGAGCCCCCTGTGTGGCCTCATTTAACAAGGGCTGAGCATTGGAGCATGAAGCTGGGCCTGGTGAGAAGTGGCATGTATTAATATTGTATAAATAAATGATGCCCTGGGTGTTCTTGCAGATTGCAGGTGAAGAGTAGGCTGTCTTGTATGAGAGTGGATTTGAGGGAGGGGACACGTCCCCCTTCCCCATGTCTTCCCTGACCTGTAGTGATGTGGGATGTCTTTCTGTAAGCTGTGAATATCATTGGAAAATAAAGGAACTGTTTCAACCTATAGAAGAGCATCTTAGAAGTAGGGAGGAAATCTAAGCATAGATAAAGGGGAAGGAGGGTTGAGTCAAGACAGGCATGATCAGTGATCTAGCTGCCCAAAAAGCAAAATGTAAAGAAATGCCACGAGACATGTGGCAAGATGGATTAATGAAAATGGGCTGAATTAAGAGCTAGCTAGCTAGCAATGTGCCTGAGCCATAGGCCAAGCAGCATATAATTAATATAAGCTTCTGTAAAACAGCAGGTTTAGATAGGCCAAAAACTCATATTACAGATGGCGGCCCAACCAGGTCCTGAATGGGGGCTGGTCTCGCCCCATCTAGAGTCTTGAGACCCCAAAACTGTAGGGCTTCAGGGACAAAAGGAAGCACAGGGCCACTTTGGCCTGCCGAGTGAGCGAGCAGCATGTGTAAGGACTTGCTGCTTAGTCCCAAGGGTGCACACACACACACACACACACACACACACACACACCCGTGAACCAAGTCTACCGAGCACAGGAGGGGACAGAGCTATATGCTTTTGTGATGCCTGTGTGAATGACAGCCACTGTCTGGAAGCTGCGGCTTCCGCTCTTGTGGTAGAGAAGCCAGTGCTTGAGGAACACACATGTAGGTTGGGAGGTTGGGTATGCAGGAGAGGAAGGTTCCGTGGGCCCGTGCCTGTTATGGACGGCCTGGAATCCTGACTGTGGCGCCTGGTCAGGGCTGTGCTGGGGAAGCTGCGCTGAGGGAAAAACCAGTGGGCTTTAACTGGAGGAGTGACAGGTGCTGACATATTTTAGAAATTTTATTTGATTTTGTGTGAGCAGGGGGTAGACTGGTGACATTATAGTGTTTTACTTTGTTGAGTACCCGCAAGGTTTTTTTTTTTTTTTCTTTTTCTTTTTCCATAGTCCTTGGGGGCTTTTTATTTATATGTTTTACATCTCTAGAAGAAGAATCCCATTTTCCCTCCTGTGTGTTTTCGCCTTGCTTCTTCATGGTCCAGCTGAGGTCGTCAGTACAAGGAGCCAAGCTGACGGCATGGGAGCAGATTGTTCTGCCGTTTTTCTAGGTCTTCGAGTTGCACATCAAATCTAGGGCTTATCACCCCACACTTGTTCAGCCTGCCTGTGAGGTTCACCATGATTTTCCCAGCTCTGTGGTCATCAGTGATTTCAAATTCACCAGCGTAACCATGCTTCATCATCACAGTCAGAAACCAGACAATGACTTTGGAGCAGGGCCTGATGAGGACCTGGCTTTCTTTTTTTTTTTTTTTTTTTTGTAACCCCCTTCCTCCCCCGGAAGGTTTTTCTTACCCCTTCTCTTCTCTATTTCTTTTCATGGGGGCCTGTCAAGTTGAGGTGTATGCTCATGGATACATGCCCCCAAGAGACTATTGTTTCTAAAGATGGCAGTGCTGAGCGGCCATGAGCTGAGGCTTGCAGGGTTTTGTGACAAGCACAGAGCCATCGGTTCCAATTTGCTTAGCTGTCCTCTTCAGGGGTGACTTTGTCCAGCAAGCTTGGCCCAAGCTGGTAGCCAGGCCTACAGCAGAAATAACTGGTTCCCCAGGGACTGGCCTACAGCTCCCTTGACAAGCTCCCAGATCCCATAGTTACACAAGCTGCCTGCTAGCACAGCCTTTGAATCCCTGCCTACCAACTGGATCCATTCACTTCTGTAGTGATGCAGAGCCCAGAACTTCAGCCTCCAAAGGAAAGTGAATGAGGAAAGCATGCTGTGTGAGGAACAGATAAACACATCTCCTCAGGGACCACAGAGCCCTGAGTGCAGACCAGACCACAGTCTCATGATGTAAATACTGTTGTGTGTGTTGTTTTGCTGGTGTAGACTGATAAATGGGGTGATGAAAGGAGACGGCACTTGGTCAAAGTCAGAGGCTGAGGAGAGGTGGTGTTTGTGAAGGGCTGGTAGATGAGAAATCAGCAGCTCTGCTGTTCCTAGAAGACCTTCTATCCGGCCCTTCAGTTCTAGGCCTCTTCTCAGATGGGGAAACTCACCTCAGGATGAGGAGGGGCATACACCAGGTACCCACAGAGAACCTCGGCCATCTGGTCCTTGTAGCTGTTGTTCTTTCCTGGAGCAGGGACATGGGAGCTCATAAAGTTGCTGGGGTGTGGAGGAACACCAGAGACTTTCTAGAACCCTTTCTCTCTTGCTCCATCTTCTTCCTAGGCAATGGTCACTCAATCTATGCTACAGCTTGCTGGACAATCCTGGCTTCCTTATCAAGCTGGGTCTTTCTACTTGTACCTTTGGCCCTGTTGGATTGTTGTCTGTTTCTGCCTCCTGCGTCTAGGAAAACAGGTAAATGTTTGCTGGAGGTCCCAAGTTTCAGTCTGAGAGAAGGCCACTCTGTGCCTTTGGGCAATCTGTCACTGTCCCTCTTAAGCTTCCATTTGTCATGCTGTAAAATGATAATCCTAAAATGTCACCCATCTGGTACATATTGCAGTTTTATATGAAACAGGCCAGGGCAGGTCAGACAATACAGCTTGAACTTACTTGCCATTTAGCTGTGAGACAATAGTGGCACAGAAACTGAGGCTCAGGAAGCAGAGGAGTTGGTACCCTCCTGGCTAGGTTTCTTGCCTGCTGAGGCCCCATCTCTTTCCTTGGGTTGTGGTAGAGCAGCTAAGAAAAAAGGGGGACAGGTCTGTGGTCAGAGATCAGGATCCAGGAAGACGACCTTGAGCAAGCCACTCCAGCAGGCTCTGTTTCTTGGTCTGCACAAGTGGCTGAGCACGCAGCACACAGTCCATGCCACCTTCTGCTGGCACTGAGTGGATGGCTGCTGCCTCGTTTTTCCCTCACTGGGCAGTAAGGGTTAGTGTGCTGCTACTATCAGAAGGTCGGGGAGACTGCCAAACCTTCTGTTTCTTTTTCCTTCTCTTCCTTTGGCCTGACCACCTGCCCCCTCCCCCACGGGCCAGGTCTGAGGATAGAGCTGGGAGGAACTTGCTCTGGGTTGGAACAGGTCTGGATGAAGTGTGGGCATCTTCATCTTCTGCAGGCTGCCATTCTCCTCCCCAGCCGGCCGGAGGACTCCAGGGCTCTGCCTGGGCTTTGACAGAGTTCTGTCTGGCCCGTGCAGATGGAGAGGGGTGATTTATAGTGCTGTGAGAGAGAAGAACTCTTCCAATTATCAGCTTCCACAATTCCTTGCTTTATGGCCAGAACTGAAGGCAGCTGTTTGGATAATGTCTCCAGAGCACTTAAGCTGGCTTTCCTAGGTCAGAGAAGACGATAGAGACCTCAATGTCATCATCTGTGAGCCAGATGCACCAGATTTGAAGCTTTGGAGGCAAACACAGGCCTGACCAGCTGCCCTTCAAGTGTATCTAAGGATACAGGACCTCATACTGGGGTCGATCAGGGTTGTCTCCCCTGGGAAGCCACCTCTGAGCTTTCTGAGCATTTGACTTATCTCAGGGGTCCAGATCTCCTGGACCACTTCAGTTTTATCCCTTCCAGACTAAGCTGCTACTCTGAGTCTGTGGTTACCCAGGGATGAGCTTCAGATGAGACAAGTACTTCTGAAAGGCACTGCCTGGGTCTGCTGGCCAGGCTGGCAGCTCCACAGCAGGAAGCTGGGACGCAGGATGTGGCAGAAATGGCTCCACAGCCCCCATGGGCAGGCCCAGTAGTCTCTTGTCAGATGGCTAAAGGGGAGGAGGGCCTTTGTCTCTGAGTTGAGGGGCTGGCCACAGGAAAGCAGGTAGGGTTGCCTCTGTCCTAAGCCCTACTGGCCCTGCCTCCCCAGCTTCTGAGACCTGGGTGTCCTGTGTTGGTAAGTGGAGGCAGGATATAGCTGAGCCTGGTGAGCACTGGTAACTAACTGTACGAGTCATGTCTCTGCTCAGGTGGCTGTTGGTCACTGTTGTTACTTCACAGAGACAAGAGTCAGCCCTATTTATTTATTGACAACCCAGCTCTATGTAGGGTAGAGGGGATCAAATATATGGAATGGGGGAGGTCACTTCTGTGGACCACATTCTGTCTGCTGGGTCTCTGGACTCCATCTGGCTCATTCCACAGAGCTGACATCTCTGTGTTCTCCAGCCTAGCTCCAGCCCCAGGTGGGTGCTTCTTAGAGGGGGATATGAGCTGCCTCCTCAAGGGCAAAAGGAGAAAAGGCCTGTGGGAATGAAGGCTCTCTACCCAGAGTCCCCTTCAGCAGCTGCCCTGAACTAGATGGTGGTCTAGGGTTAGTTTGTTAATTCCTGTGCTTAAAAATAAGCATTTTAAATTAAATATTTATTTAAAATAAATATTTAAAAATATTGAGATACAGTCACATACCATTCAATCTACCCATTTACAGTACCGATCCAGGCATTGTTTAAAATATTCTGAATTATGTGGCTATCATCACAGTCAACTTAAAACACTTCTATCACCCCTCAAAGCCCCTATTCCTCTTCAGACCCTCCTCTGTAGGTCACCACTAATCCTCGTCTGTCTCCATCAATCAGCTTGTCTGTCCTGGATGCTGCGTTGAGATGGAGTCTAATAGTCTTGACCTCTTACTCTGGTATCTGTCATTGAACATGATGTTGTCAAGTTTATCCTTGTAGCGTGGACCAGTAGTGCATCATTCCTTATTTATGGCTGGAATCTTACTCCATCATATGAACAAACCCCATTTGATGGTCAGTGAGTTTTTTTTAAAAGGATGACTCGACATCTTAATACAGTTAGTTCTGAGCTTGTCAGAGGACGAGGGGATGGGGACACTGGTGGGGAATGTAAACAGAAACAGCTTCCTTCCCAGAGGCCCTCGGGGATCCAATTAGAGGCTGAGTCTGGGCACTGTATCTGGCATCCTTTCTTACACAGCTGGTTGTCAGGGAACACTGATGAGGCCTGTAAGGATGGGGGTCTCTGGGGCTGTCTAGAGATTCTCATTTTCTCTTTCCAAGACACATGGAGATCATGCAAGTAGTGAGGACCAGGATCATCTAAGGAGGCCACAGCAGGAGGCCAGAGCCCTGGAGCCTCTCCAGGTTTGTCTTTGAGGAGCAGATCTGAGGCCTGGAGGAGCCTTGCAGGCAGATCCGGAAATTGAACCAAGATTAGAAGCAGTGTGATTGATAACAGCCTAGGGTTAGGAGGAAGGGTAGTTAGATATTTGTTTAATCTTGCTCTGATTGTCTGTCTTTTCAAACAGTGACTACTATCCATGTTTACTCCCTGTAGCAGGCCTTCTGGAGAATGGAGTCTTTTTATTCAAAGGAAGAACCTCTTTCTTCTAGTGCTTAGGTCCAGAGGTACCACAGGGGACACAGACATAGCCCTCAGCTTCAAGGAGTGACCTGTCCATATCACTCTCCATACAAGCTGAATGCTGGCAAGGGGGCTACCCCACCCTAGGGATCCCTCAGCCTCCAAAACACAGCAAAAGAACAAGGAAGTCAGAGAAACACTCCAAGGGGTGGCTCGCTCTCCCTGGCTGGGGCCTCCTGGTAGCCATTCCCTGCAGCGTTGAGTTCCCCGGGCAATGCGTTCTCTCGCAGATGGGTGAGAGAAGACATACCGTGTACATGGCCTCACAGGATGTAGGTGGACAGGTTAGCTTAACTTGCCAAGGTTGTAGAGTAGCCCAGATGGTGGCTTATCTTCTGTGAGAAACTTCCATGCTGGTAAGATAAGGCCCAGTAGCCAGACTTCTGTGGTCTGGGGATAATAGAAAGCTGCATTCCTGTGTGAGCCAGTGTGGCCCACCTAGGGCTTATTGTGCACGCAGCATGTCTATGTTCCTGTCTCAGGAGCTGGCACTGGCTCCCTGGGTAAGTGGTGAGCCAGCTTCTGTCTCATTGACCTCAGCGGACTCACCATGCAGAGAAAGAGTTACTTGTACCCTGAACCATGGACTCTGGATGGAGAGCTTAGATATATGGATTGCTTGCTTCTTTCCTCTCATGAGGGCTGTGAGAACAGAGGGGAAAGAATGGATAGCCTCAGAAATGTTGTCCTGTGAGACCAGGCAGCTCTGGTAGCTGGCAGGGCCAATGCATTTGTCACCTGGGTACTGTACCTCTGAGCGTGTAAATTGCACACCCCATGAGGTGGCACCTGCTGTCACAGGTCACTCAGGCACCTCAAGCAGGTGGCCTCCTAATGAAGAGGCTCAGGACAGGGACCCTGCTGTGAAGCCAGGCACCTCTGCAGGGGATGGGGTGGTCCAATAGAGAGAGGAGATGCTCCTGGCTGTTTCTGTAAGGCCACCTGCAGCTGGACAGCCAGGCCCTGGCATCAAGGGAATGACTGAGCATGCTTGCTGCTTCTCAGCCACCTGTGTGCTGAATGCGGAAGGCCATCTCATTACCTAGCTCACCTCTAGGTCTCTCTGCCCAAGGAAGCTGGGCAGGAGCCAACAGGAGCCTTTGACAGTCATGGAGGATGAAGGTAAATGAAGACACATAGAGCAATTGCTGGTTCTTTTTTTTTTTTTTTTTTAAGCATTTTTTATTCATATATAGAGAATTTTTTTAATTTATTTTATTTTATGTGAATTAGTGTTTTGCCTGCATGTATAACTGTGTAAGGGTGTCAGATCTTGGAATTACAGATAGTTGTTAGCTGCCATGTGGGTGCTGGGAATCGAACTCAGGACCTCTGGAAGAACAGTCAGTGCTCTTAACTACTGAGCCATCTCTCCAGTCCCCAGTTAATGGTTCTTTTAAAAATTATTTACTGTACATGTATATGTACAGTAATGTACATTTGTACATGTGTATGTGGGGAGTACACAGTTCATGGCACATGTGGTGGAGTCTTGTCTCTCCTGTCATACAGGTCACACCCAATGCTGTAACATGGCTGTATTGCTGGCCAGGCCTCTGGCTCCCTTTGGAGACTGAGTTGCCCAGAAGATTGTCATTGGTAACTAGCCAGACAGGACCAGACACTGGCTGGCCTTTAATGGCCAGTGGGACTCAGGCAGTTACCTTGTCTGAGCTTTGTGTCTGTGTCTGCAACTAGAGATAAAATGCCTGCCTCCAGGGGCTGCCTGGAACATGAAAGGGGACAGGTAGAATCAAAGGTTGGAGCAGTATGGACATGCAGGTGGCCTCCAGGAACCTGTCTCATGCCTCCATGGTCATACCTGTATGTTGTCCCCTCCTACATTGAGGGGCTGACCTGTGTTTCTAGTAGGGTGTTGCAAGTGACAGTGTCACTTTTTTTTTTTTTTTTATTCTGCTTTTCATGGCAGAACACTTTTTTTTTTTTTGATTTATTTATTTATTATGCATACAGTTTTTTTACAGAAGAGGGCGCTAGACCTCATCATAGATGGTTGTGAGCCACCATGTGGTTTTGCTGGGAATTGAACTCAGGACCTCTGGAAGAACAGTCAGTGCTCTTAACCTCTGAGCCATCTCTCCAGCCCCGACAGTGTCACTTTTAAGACAAATTTACAAAAGACAGATAGCTTCCACTGCTCTTTCTCTTGCATCATTTATTCCTGGAAGCTTCTGTCTTGTGGGGACTTTGGGAAGCTCTCTGGAAAGTTCTGGAATTATGGTGCGATGCAGAGGTAGACTTCTGGCTTATACCTGATGTCAGTCACATTAGTTGGTTCTTCAGAAGTGGCTCGTCTAGCAAGCTTTCAGATGACCTGCCTTGGTCAACTTTTTGATTGTTACCTCCTGAATGACTCAGAGCACAGCCCTGGCCAAGCCACTCTGGGCTTCTTACCAGAAGAAGTGTAAGGTGGGGATGGCTATTATCTGAACCATTATTTGAGGGTGGGTACTGTTTCACATAGCCGTAAACCTTGTCCAGGACTCTGTGCCTACCAGCTCCCATTCTCCTGGACTGAGACATCTTTGTTTCCAAGCAAGACTGTTTTATCTTCTAACTACAAAAGTGCCTCTTGGTGACTCTGATATATATTTCCAGGCCTTAATGGCCGTAGTGGTGTTTCCATAAAGAGCTATGTTTTGCTATATTCATGGTCTTGAAGGTATATTCCTGTCTCGTGGAACCGGCAGCCTTTGCTCTCTATCTGAAGGCTGATGAGGCTGAGAAGGACTCAGGCTACCTAGTCCTAGAGCGGTGATGTTGGGGTTCCCAGTCTAGCCCTAGAGCGGTGATGTCGGGTGTTCTAGAGCGGTGATGTCAGGTGTTCTTGGTCTCTAGTCCTAGAGCGGTGATGACGGGGTCTTCTGGGGCTTATCTGATAAATGACTGTAGTTGGGGATGTCTGGACCCTTGTGAATGTGGAAGGGGAAGTCTGTCCTCTCCACCCCTGCTCTCCTTTTACTCACCTCAGCCTGTAGGCCGCTTGAGATGCCAGCCTTACTTCCTGGTTTCTCACTTTGTTCTCCAGCCCCCATCAGGAGGAAGAAGGGCCTCAAGTTGAGCTTCATAAAGAAGAAGACAGCTAGGTAGATGTGCCCTTTTAGGGTCCCCTCAGCCTCACTGGAGAGGAGGTGTGACTTCTGTTGGTCACCTCCTTCTTGCTCACAGGAGGAGCTGGAGAAAGACAAACTCTAGTCCTCTCAGCCTCCCCAAGGCCCTGCCACCTGCGCTCACTGCGCTTGCTAAAGGAAAGCTTAGAACCAGCTACCAAAGCCCTGAGGCCATGTGCCCACAGCAGCAGCTCTTTTTTTTTTTTAATTTAAAGATTTATGTTATTATGTATACATTATACAGAAGAGGATGCCAGATCTCATCATAGATGGCTGTGAGCCACCATGTGGATGCTGGGAATTGAACTCAGGACCTCCAGAAGAACAGTCAGTGCTCGCAACCGCTGAGCCATCTCCCCAGCCCAGCAGCAGCTCTTAAAGGCTTCTCTTAATTGTCAACTGCCTTGAGCCTTTCACATATGCTATACATTTTCTTAACTATGTCTGAATACCTGCTGTGTTCTCAGGCATCAGGAATACCAGGATGAGGGAGATGTAATTCCTGTTTTGGTTTTTAATTAGTCAGAAATGGACATGTAAGCCGTGTGCCAACGGTGGCTGACATTTGTGGAATTCTCACCTTGTGCTTCAGTGATCTGGGTGAGGGAAAGTGTTGTGTGAGGGGAACAAAGCGAGAGAACACCGAGGCCAGATGGAGAAGGACATTTCTGGAGAAGGCAACATTGGCACAGAAGTGACGCTGCATTAAGAGTCCTCGGGGGACTTAAGTTCTTAGTGGTGTGCTTCACGCCTGTCCTTTAGAGCTTGCTTGAAGGGCATCTTGTGTGTGAAGTGTGCCTGTTACTACCCTCTTTAGCGCTGAGTAACCTTTCCCTGAGTTTGTCAGAGGGTTGTTGGAGTCACCTGTGAAACTACTTAGGCTTGGTGCCTTTTTGAGGGTGGTAGTGACAGAAAAAAAAAACCTTAGCTTATCATTTATTTTACATCTGTTTATTTAAGCTCTATATTTCTTTTTCACCCAGAAGCACCTGTCACACTCACCTTCCTCCTGCTTCCAGCCCACCTTCTAAAGCCACCAGCCAACTTTTGAGCACGGGGGATTGATCAGGAAGCCACATGAAATCCCTCCCTAAAATATTCTCTCCGATCATTGTGCTGGTTTGATGAGAAAGGCCCTATAGGCTTATATATTTCAATATTTGATCTCTAGTTGGTAGAACTGTTTGGGAAGGATTAGGAGGTGTGGCCTTGCTGGAGGGCCTAGAGTTTTAAAAAAAGTCTAGCAGTCTCTGTCTCTGTCTTCCCCCCCCCCCCCCCGCCTCAGCTACTGCTCCATCACCACACACACTGCTGCCACACTGCCATTGCCCCTACCGTGATTATAATGGACTCACCCCCTGAAATTGTAAGTGAGCCTTTAGGTGCTTTGTTCTCTAAGTTACCTTGGTCATGACATGTCTTCACGGCAATAGAATAAGACAGCAGTGGGGCTGGAGAGATGGCTCAGAGGTTAAGAGCACTGACTGCTCTTCCAGAGGACCTGAGTTCAACTCCCAGCACCCACATGGCAGCTCACAACTGTCTGTAGTTCCAGTTCCCAGTTCCAGGCAAACACCAATGCAAATAAAATAAGTAAATAAAGTTAAAAAAAAAAAAAAAAAGAGATGGCCTCCAAAGCTCAGCTTTGAGTTTCATCTTTAAAAAAAAAGAATAAGACAGCAGTAAGTGCAGGAGGGAAGCAAGGAAGGGAAAGGAATAGAGAGAGGTTTAGAGAGGGTGGGTGGAAAGGGCATCTCTGGAAACCTAAGAAAGTTGTGCGATGGCCAGGAAAGCAGCAGCAACAGCAGGGGCTGTAGTTAGACCTGGCGTAGAAACATGCTTCACAAAGTGAGAAACATGGAGCCTGGAGCAGAGCAAGAGAGGAAAAGCTGTGGAGTGAAGAGAGAGCCGGAGTGCCATCCTGGGGGAGACTCTGGATATGATTCTAAGTGTGAAGGGAGTGCTGGGGGTGGCTTTTGAGACAGTGACATCATTTCCTCCACATCTACATCTTAACTTGCTCACCGTGGGCCTCTGGAGCAGGAGGGTTAGCACGATCCACTTAGGAGTTCTGTTAGTAACGGCCTGTAAGTCATCAGCTGGGACTTTTCTAGGTGTTTCTGGGGAGTTGCTTGGAGGTCAGCCTAGAACCATTCCACCAAGTTGGAAGTAGCTTCCTGTCCTGCTGTGTACAAAAAATCTTCTACCTGTGTGAAAGCCTACCGTGTCTTCGAGTCTCTGGGGTCTTGGAAAACCTCATAAGCCAGGGGTGTGGATATCTTCCTCCCTCAGCACCCAGTCTTGGCTCTGAGGGAGTTAACTGTACGCTGTATTAACCTAAGCAGCTAGCCTAGGGGAATGTGGTATGGAGTTCTCAGGCCTGTCCCACTAACTATCCGATGGGGTTCCCAGGAGACGTGCACCGAGACCTTTCCCTCAGGCTTCCCGAGGTTCATACAATCCCCATTCAGAGCTGTGGAAGCAGTTGAGGTCAGCCTCTGCCTGCTCCAGGCTCTCTGTTCCTCCCTCCTTGCTTGGTTCTCTTGACATACACCATGGAACAACGTTCACCAGCTTGAGCCTAGAGGAGTGGAACAGGGTTTGAATCTGGCTCCATCACCTCCTAGCTGTGTGTCCTGGGGGGGGGGCAAATTACTAACCTCTTTGGGATTTGGTTTCTCCACATGTAAAATGTAGAGCAAAAAATCAGATCGGTTCACCTACATGTTATGAGTGTTAGTAGTGTGGCCTTGGGTGGCCTCGGTCCCTGGCCAGCCTTGAGTGATTAGTGTTAAATGGTGGCCTTCTTGAGCTTTCTGGGATGGCTGCCCTGATCCTCTTAAGAAGAACATTCCTGCATGATGGGGAGATTATGGTCATAATCCATTTGTCTTTACCATTTATGACTTGACCAGGGCCCTGCCATATGCTAAACACTGTTAGTGCGTCATTTATGTAGGCCATGAAAAAGCCTGAGAGCTATGTACTGTGAACTCCCCAACAGTGTAGAAGAAAACCCAGCCTCAGAGAGATGAGGGAACTTGCCAAGGCCCTGTGGCTGGTTAATAACAGTGCCAGCCCTTGGCAGTAAGCAATGAATGGCTTCCCTCAAGCCAGGAGGAGCTATGGAGCTACATGGTTGTCATGGGCAGGCTAGGCTCTGGGTCTCTTGTCCTTGCTCATGGTGCCCCCTCCCTGGCCTCAGGGACCTTCCCTGCCTCTCTCTGACTGCAGATGGTTAGAGAGGAGCTCTCTGTAAAAACACAAACAAAAGAAGCAAGTTATGTAAGATCTGTGGCAATGCATTCCAGAGAGGGGAGACGGCCAGGGCAAAGGTGTCCCCTGGGCCTTCATAGCCCCTGCCTGCCCCTTGACATTTGGCGTGCCACAGGCTATGAGAGAAATAGAGGACCTTAGCACAGGGACACTGGTAAGAGAGAGTCCTGTAACAGTCTCCATGCAGTGACCAGCTACTCTCACGTTCCCAAACGGCGTTTGAGAAGTGGCCTTCACACTGTAAACGTTTCCATGCTAGCCATCTAAGCACATAGGTCAGTTGCATGGACTGCCTTCACCATGCTGTGTGGCATTACTCTGCCTGTCTTCAGAATATTTTTATCTTTCCCATGGATACTCTACCCATTAATAAATGCTCTGCTTTCCCATACTGTGCTGTCTGTGGATGGCCTCTGCTGGACAGGCCATATGAGTGGCTCATAGGACATGTGGCCTTTGGCTTCTACGCTAGGCACCATGTTTTCTGGGTCTGTCCATGTTGTTGAAGTAGACATTTTAAAACAAGCAAGGTGTCTGTGCTATGTCACTGAGTGCTGCAGGAGGGAGATGAGAAGATGAAGTCCCATCATCTGTACAGCAATAGGTGGCAGCAACTCACAAGGTCCTGCTGGGGCTCCCAGCTCTGGAAATCTACCGGCCCTGCCACACTCTGTGATCCCACAGCTTGCTCCATCTCCACAGCATCCTAGGGTGTGTGCTTAAGTGCGTCTCATCTCTGCCTTGCTTCCCATTTGTGAAATGGGAATTGCTCTCTGTGGCCTGAGTCAGCCAAGGGCCAGGCCTTTGTGCCAGTGTGAAGGGGCGGGGGGGATCTGGTGGTGAGTCTTACACTGTGATTGTCTTATTTATTAAAAATTAATTGAGGGGCCTTGATGCATCCGGACTTGAGAGAAGCTGACAGGTCATGTGGTCTCTGAAAGCACAGGGCTGGTAATCCATTTTAAAAACATTTTCTTCTTCTTTTTAATTTAATGGAGGAAATCATTAGCTGGGAGATTGGTAGCACTGGTTTATTTCTGTTTTGGGGAGGGGGGGCAGGAGAGAAGATCGCCTCTAATTGCTGCTTGTTCTAGAAATACGCCAGCCAGACATTCCCATCGGCTGGGACTTCTGGGTGGAGGTAGGGATTGCATCACATCTTCTTCTCCTCAGACCCAGTGAGTGGCAGGGGGCTCTCGGGGTGCAGCTGGGTGGCCCTGATGTCAGCAGCAGCAGATCTTCACAGTAGTAGCAAAACTGCTCTTGGTGCACAGGCCCCTCAGTGAGCCTCAGCAGAGTGCATTGTGCAGTGCTGGGGAGTGGTTCCCCTAGATAGACCGTGTTCAAGACTTCATGACCCCCCATCTGGGAAAAAGGACTACGTGCCTCCTCTGGGGCTTCATCCGGTTCCAAGGGGAGGCAACTGGGTTCACCCTAAAAATAACCAAAGATGCAAACAGCCACAGAGTGCAAATGTTTTTCATATCTGTGGGCCAGATCATTTAAAGGTACAGCTGCTCTTCCCCTGCCACAGCGTTTCCGTTTCTCCTAGAGCAGAGAGTAACTTTGAGGTGACCTGGGCTTAATAGGATTCCCATCTTCTAGTACCCCAAGTTGAGGTCTGCAGCATGGATGCCTGTGCCCTGGGGGCACCACACACCTGAATCTCTTTAAGGACCCATTACAAGACAAGGGGTACAGACAGACCCAGTCAAGTATGGTCACATCACGGAGCCTCCCAGATACGAAGGTAGGGTCCTTCTGACTTCAATTTACAAGTCTGTCCAGCTCAGAAAAAAAAAAAAAATGGAGTAAAGTAGTTTTCAGGCAGAGAGGGGGCTATAAATAGCTGAGCAGGATGTGGAAAGGTGAGAGGCGAATTGCCACCAAGGTTGTGGGCCCAGCTGCAGAGCAGGGCTAAAGGTCTATAGCCCTTGGCCCACCCTGTTGTTGCCCTGGCCTCCACAGGCTCTGCTCCCTGGTGGAATGTGGGCTCCAGGCACTTCCTGACCTCCCAGTCTCTTCTTTGCTGAGCCCTGTACTGGTGGCTACTGCCTGAGGCTCCTAGGCACTTTTACATTGCAGTTGAGAGTCCTGCAAGATGGCACAAGATTTTAATGCTAGCACTCAGAAGGCTAAGACAGGCGTTCTAGGCCAGCCAGAACTATATGGTGAAACTCTGTTTTCGAAACAAAACAAATAAACATTGTAATTAAGAATTCTTAGTTCTCTAGAAAATTCTCTCTGGATATGCCACATCTGAGAAGAATACTCTAACGGGGCTAACCATATGAGAAAAGCCATTGTGAAATTTGGGGGAGAGTTCTGTCACACTGAGCATGACTACACCTTAGGGTGGTGGGCCTGGGCTTTGGGGCAAGTAGCTCTATCATTGGGTAGGACCAGGAATTAAGTCTGCTTATAGCTCTGGGCCTGGCACAGACCTGTAAAATGAGGTACTAACTCCGCAGCTTCTCCATCTATCTACCTGTCACTCATTCAGCCATGCAGGCATCCATCTGTTTCCCATTCACCTATCTGTCCATTCATACATCCATCTGCCTGTGTACTCACCTATCTGTCCATTCATACATCCATCTGCCTGTGTACTCACCTATCTGTCCATTCATACATCCATCTGCCTGTGTACTCACCTATCTGTCCATTCATACATCCATCTGCCTGTGTACTCACCTATCTGTCCATTCATACATCCATCTGCCTGTGTA